>JAJPUD010012098.1:0-51008 GCA_023553655.1 Myrmecobius fasciatus
AGGAAATAAAAGTCAACAATGCAGAGGAAAATAATGTACTCAGTGAATTGAGAGTAGTGAGATGGCCTTATGGATGTGGGGGATGGTGTCCTTAGTAACCTGGCTGATCTTGGGAATGCTGCCCTTCTTGGCAGGGGATGGTTTCCAAGATAGTTTGGTGAGTGATGTCCTCAGTGGTCTGAGAAGTGATGTCCTGAGTGATCTGGGTTGGTGGTGTTTTTAGTATGTCAGAAAATCCTCCCTCAGATTCCTCCACTTGCTTCTGGGAGAGGAACTTCAAGTCCCACACATTTTTCCAGCAGGTGAGGATGATTCTAGAGTTGAAAGTTTAGGCCAGAAAAGGCTTCCTGAAGGAGGGATAATAAGCACAGTGATCAGTGTGACTTTGTACATCTCAGGAATGTCTAGTGTGTCCAGAGACTGTCAGGGTGTCATTATTTTCTGCCCCCACCCTCATCCACCCTAGGGTTATCTCTACCAATATTCCTAATTCTGTCCCCTGGGGCCAAATAGAACAAGTATAAGCCTTCTCTTTCACTGGACAGCTCTTCAGATAAATAAAGTGATTTTTTTCTTTTCCTCTCCATGTTTTCTTTTTTTTCTAGGCAAAACATTTTCAGTTTCTTTGACCAAATCATCTCTAGCAAGGTCTATGTGCCTCTCACATTCTACTTTTTCTCCTTTGGATCAATTCCAGATTGTGATTATTCTTTCTAAAATGAGTACCTAATTCTATGTGACAGTATTTTTTATCCTCTGCTTAACCATCAGGAGGATCCTTAATGAGCTGTGAGTGATCCTGGGTTTGCAGAATGAGCTTAATTCAGAGCATCTCAGGAACAATAGAAAATGGTGGGTGGAAGGTTAGGTAGAGATTCTAGTAGGCAGGGGAGACACAATTCTCTTTTGAGAGTCCTGAGACTGCTGAACACCATGTAATGGGCTTCCTAGGATCTCATGAAAGACAATTTATATCTGGACAATTCTGATTGAAGGTCAGGTCTTTTATTTACACAAAGACCTTACCTAGGGTGATATATTGGAAAGAATGTTGAATCTAGAGTCAAAAGTTTATCTGGAGCCAAACTTTAAATCTGGATTCTGGGATTCGTTTGTTACTTTTGTGACAGTGGATAAATTACTAAAACTCTTTGGGCCTTAGTTTCCTCCTTTATAAAATGAGGCTGGACTTGATCATTTATGTCCCTTCCTAATAATTAGAACTGTCCAATAGAAAACTTGTTAGCCTTTTGAAGAAGTGAGAGCATTATAGCTTTCTCCTTAAAGTTGGAAGTCATCTAGGAGAGGCTGGGTGACTAATTGCCTGGGACATTGTAGAGGGGATTCCTGCTTAGCGGTGAGTAAAATTTGATGAATTCTGTAGTCTGTTCCAACTCTAGAAATCTGTGACTCTGTGGTTATGAATTATGGATATATAAAATGGGGATGGTAATTGGAGAATGTTGGTAGCAAAGTACTTTGTCAACCTTAAAGATCTTTAAAAAACGCAAAGTACTATTTCAATTTCTTTTTAAGAACAAATCCAAGGTCAGATAAACTCTGCTTACTGACAAAATAGCTTCTTGAAATCACCCTAAGGCTGAGCAGTCTTGGGTGGGATAGACTACTACTGAATATAGCGCAATGGGGAAGTTTCAGGTAGAGCAGTGTGATCTGCACAGTCAACTTAGTGAAAGGAACTGGGACCCCTTATTCCAGACCACTATGCTTTACTGCAAGGTAGACCTGGGGAGAGTGTGGTTGGTTCAATGCAGTCATTTCCCACCCTTGGCACTATGAGTCACATCCTACTTTCTTTGGCAGGTGAGGGAGTAGGATCACCTCTGCTTGTGAAGGTTTGTGAGTAAGGGAGTCACCTGGCCAAACAGAAAAGTACATTCTCATTTCATATGACAATCTATTAAATGCTTCCCTGCCACAGAATGTTAGAATGGGAAAGGATCTTAGATGACATGTAGGTCAGGTTCTTCCTTTTACAGATGAGTAAATTGAAGCCCAAAGAGGTGAAGTCACTGGATGAGAGGTGACAATCTTTACTCTTTTCTGGATTCTCATGCATTTGTAATTTCTTCAGATACTCACCAAAGAGCCCCGCTTCTGCCTTTCCTGTTTCCAGTTGTAAGTCTAAGCATGGCCTTAACTTCAATCGAAATAGGAAAGGACTGGGCTTTTCTACAACCGGAATCATGGAGACTTAGGAAACTGTCCAGAGCTAGAAAAAGTTAAGTTACAGATAAAAAAAAATTAAATTGATCAGGGATCCATTGCATAACTTGAATTTCAAAGACTTTACCCAAACCATAATGGAGAATTTGAAAAAAATAATGAGTGGCTTCCTATTGTTTAAGGAACATGCTCTAACTCCTTTGCTAACATTTGAAATTCTCTGTCACCTTGAACCAGTATCTCTCTCTAGCATTATCTCATACCATTCACCTCCACACACTCTAATATAGTCTAGCATACTACTCTCCCTCCTCTGAATAGGCATTTATCTTTGAATCTTTGCTCAGATTACTAGCAATGCCTAAATGATATAATGGAGAGAACACTGGAGCTGAAATTGGGAAGATCTGAATTTGAATTCTGCCTCAGACATTAGCTGACTGACATTAAGAAAGTCATTTAGCTTCTCACATACCTTATCTCTCAAATGGAGATATCACTGTACACAGTGTTGTTGAAGATCAAATGAGATATCTGTAAACGTGACTTGCAAAGCTTTAATGTGCTTTATATAAATAACATAAATATATATCAGTATAAATGTGCTTTATATAAATAAATATAAGTTATTATTATTAATGAATATTCCCTATTCTCACTTTATGACCATTTAGACAGTGCAGTAGATAAGAGTATCAGGAAAACTCATCTTCCTGACTTCAAAACTGACCTCAGAGATTTACTAGCTGGGTGAATCTGGGAAAGTCACTTTGTTTCAAGTGCTTGGCATAATGCTTGGTACATAGTAAACACTATATATAAATGTTACTATGATTGTTAGAGGCACCTAGGTGGTACAGTAGATAGCATGTTGAGTTTGAGGTAAAAAAAGACCTGAGTTCAAATCCTAGCTCAAACATTTACTAGCTGTATGATCCTGGATAAATTTCTTACTTTCTGTTTGCCTCAGTTTCCTCATCTTTAAAATGGGAATGATCTGATAATAGTACCTACCTTCCAGGGTTATTATGATTGACAAATGAGGAATAATTGTAAGATGCTTAGCACATTGCCTGGCACATAATAAGTGCTATATAAATTTTAATTATTATTATTATTTTTATCTAGTTCTAACCTTTAATATTATAGACAAAGAAACAGAAGCTTAGAAAGGTTGTGTCTTGTCCAAGCCTAAATTGAATTGTGATTCTTCTCTTCTGATTAAAATCCAAATTCATTCTTTTTTCCATTTTGCCACAATTTTGTTGAATTGAACATATGATGTCATGAGTCAGAAACCATGGTTTTAGGCCAGGTATATATGAAGGAGGAAGATCAAAACTAAGCAATTCAAGAGGGAACTGCCCATCTTCTAGCCTGATCAGTTTTAGGATGAGAGGCAGGGAGAATGGAGATAGGTCAAGGTCCAGATTTTTAAAAAGAGGCTAAAGGGAAGCATAGAGGGGATCTGGACTATACTCAAGACTATGTTGTGAGGGTATAAATTTAAGCACTCTTTATTTTCATGGAAGTCAAGCTCTAAATACCTTAACACATGAAGTGGAAAGAGGTTTTATCTTAGAGTAAGCTGGTCTAAGTTTAAATCTCAATTCTGAAACTTTCAAGCTATGTAAAACTGGGAAAATAACTTCCCCCTTCATTTGTTCACCTGTACGAAGGGACTAGATATAGTAGGAACTGATTGTGTTCTTCAGCAACATATCCAGGGAATGGTTGAGGATATCAGGTTTAATATATGCTAAATTTTGAACTATGTAGCTATCTAACTGGCTGATGCACTATGCACCTGTACACATGTAATGCCCCTAGAAGGAAACTAGAAAGCATTGCTAAAAACAAGTATAAAGTCTTATACTTTTATCTCTGTAATTATTAATTACAGAGATTCTGTAATTCTTTATCTTGCCTAACCTACTACACAGAGCTGTTGTGAAGGAAGTGTATATAAACCTTAAAAAATACCACATATGTGAGAGGCAGCAGAGTGTTCTAAAGGAGTTCTAAATCTGTGGCATGGAAATTTGCTTTTTATGTATTTTGAAAACTGTATTTCAGTATAATTGTTTTCATTTGCAATCTTATTTATTTTATTTTTATTAATTTAAACATATTATTCTAAGATGGGATTGGTAGACTTCACTAGAATTCATCATGATCCCCTTTCCCCATAAAGTTTAAGAATTCCTGATGGAATGGCCTTAGAGTTGAATTGGGTTCAAATTCCTATTCTGACACATATTGGCTATATGATCATGGACCTATCTCTTTACCCCCAGGCATTTATTCTTTAGAGATTATTTGTTAGAAGAGACTTACTGATATGATTTTTGTTGTGAAAATTTCCACATAGCAGGAAGTATAACATATATGAAATCACATGTTGAAAAAAAATTAAACATATGCACTTTTATTAATATTATTCATTCTAAGTCCTCCTTTTAAGCCTTACAGTGGCCTTGGGATTATCTTGAACTTGAAAGGGCTCTGCCAGTATAAAATAAAATCTGGCAGATCTGACCAGGCTTGAAGGCTTTCAGAATAGATTTAGTGATGTATATCTATCGTCCAAGGACCACTTAGATAAGTATGGAGTCCTTGTCATTGGAGAGAGGTCCCTTAAGTTCTTCAGCCTAAAATCTGGGGACCTCATCAAATGAGGAATGGGGAATATTTAGCATCTGCATTAGTTAAGAGGTCACTCACAATGATGAAACCATAGATCTCAATTTATTAAAATTATATTTACTCTTCTGACTTCCCAGGGTTGTTGACCTATCAAAGACTTTGTTCCCTAACTGCATTGACTCCTATGAGTATTATTGAATTATAGATGCAGAGGAACTCACATAGTGGTTTTTGTTTCTAACAGAGGATGCCTGATGGGAAATCTAGGGCAACCTGGACTGAACCTTATTCAGAGTATAGGGCCAGCCATCTTGGACAAGGACACTGAGCTGAGGATAAGACAAAATCAAAAACTAGCACATGTCAAACAATGATCCAGGGAAGATCTGCTTTCTAGAGAGTCTGGACTCTTTGGGGGATAAGTTAGTGATGCTTCCTTTAGGTTGTGGATAGAGGAGTATTTGAGGGAGTCAGATGAATTCCTCTAATTCATGATTCCTCATAAGTATATCCTGGGACTCATAATACTTCCTTTTTCAGCAATATAGAAAGTGATTCTGCAATTATGTGAAGTGAATGGGGCTGGTGAGGAATGGCCGAACTGGGGAAGATTCTCTTAGAGAAAGACAGTAGAAAGTTCTGTGGTTTTGGAGTATAATGAGAGGTTCATCCCTATTCTTAGGGAGAGTTCTTCATCCCTCATATGTGCTACCACCCTAATATCAAGGTGGTCTTATAGAAATAGCTCTGGAGAGAGAGGCAAGGAAATCTGAATTCTAGCTTGCTGTTGGCAAGTCACTTAAGATCTCTGTGCTTCAGTTTCCTCATTTTGTAAAATGAAAGTGCTGGTAGTTTGTTTTCCAGATGATCTCTAATATTCTTTTCAGTTTCAAATCTATGATCCTATGACTAGATGACTTCTAAGGTTCTTTCCAGCTCTAAATGTATGATCTGATGGAAGCCAGTGACTCCACTTTCTATGTATTGTCTGTTTTGAGACTATGAATCTGATATAGTAGAAAGTTTATCAGCTTTATAGTCAGAAACATGTTTTCAAATTTCACCTCAAATATTTTCTACCAGTGTGACAAATTCCTTGCCATCTCTGATCCTCAATTTCCCCAATTCTCTAGTGAGGGGGTAGGACTGGTTTAGCTTGCCATTCTTCATGGACTTTAACATTCTCTCAGCTTCAGCAATTTCTTTTCATTTACCTTGTGTCTAGTGTGTGTATGCTTATTTTTGTATATGTTTTCTCCCTTATTGAATGTAAACTCTTTGAGTTTATATCTCTAGAACCCAAAACAGTGAAGTGCATACAGCTGGGAAATCAATAAGCACTGAAGTGCTAGAAATACAAATGGAAAAAATGAAACAATCCCTACTTTTTTTAAACTGCTTAACTAATCTGATCGATGAACTATTTGCATCTTTCAGCTCTCCTTTTCTATGCTCTGTGTCCTAATGTCCTTTCTAGCTATAGGTTCCTATGAAAATCCATGCTTATATAACTACTTTTAGTTGGTCCTGCATGGTCAGAAGAAGGCTGAAACCACTGATCTGATAATGTAACACTAATACTGGCTACCCCCTTTTTAATCCCAAGGGCTTCCTGAGCAAGCTCTCTAAGTGGATGGGTGGTAACCCAATTTCTGCTTTCTGGCTGTGCTTTAAGTGCCTTTGTTTCTCCAGGATAGAGCAGGCTCTCAATGCTTTCTCTCTAATGCACAGGGAGGATAGTAGGGGGGGGACAAATTTCCACTACCACCTTCCTCCTTCCTCTAACCCCTCCTGGGAATGTATTCTCCTGAGTGCCTGGAGTTGCCAGTGTTTGGTTTAATAAATACAGCATTCCCAGACAAGGCCAACCTTCAGAGTAGAACCCCACCCCACCCTTGGCTCATCTTTGATCTTCTCTCTTTTAGGGTGAAAATTCTTAAACTTTTTTTTTAGTGTGGTAAAACTCTTTGGCAGTCTGGTAAGGTCTATGGACCCCTTCTCAGAATAAAGTTTTTAAATATTTAAAAAATAAAATACATAGCATTATAGAGGTGATTATAATTATACCAAATTACTGTTAACCAAAATATTAAAAAAGGACCAAATTTATTGATCCTCTGCAATCTGTCCAAGAATACCTAATGTTAAGAACTCTTGATCTAGGGTTTCCCTTTCCTGAATCTGCTGGGCTGGTGATCTTCCATATTCTTCCCATATAGAGAAATAGCTTGGCTAGGCTGGAACTGATGACAACTGGATAGGGATCAACAACTCTAAGGTATGGACTATTAGAGTATCATAAGTAAGAGTGGCTGGAGCCATTTCTAACTGGTCATTGAACTAATTAAAAAATTTTCATTATAAACAGTCATATCTAAACAAAATCAGCAAAACTACAATCAAGTTTTAATTGATTATTTTTTTGATTGTTTAGACTTGAGAAAGTGTTAGTAATGAAAACTAAATTTAAAAATGCTTCTCTCCCCCAAACTCCACCATTTTATTAAACATTTACTATGTATTGCTCTAAAAACCTTGCTTGAGCTCAGCAGGAATTCAGTGTAATGAAGTGATCACCAGACTGAGGATCTTATGACTATAGGCTATCATCATCATCAACATCATCATCAACAACAAACATCCACAGATTTGCAAAGCACTTTAAGGTTTGCAAAGTACTTCTGATCCATTATTTCATTTGAGTCTTGTACATCCTGGGATTGTGGGATTTAAATTTATAAAGGATGTAAATCATTCAATGGCCAAATTGAGATTAAATGATTTGCTCAGACAGATTATGATCAACAGAGATGAAATTTGGATTCTGGTACTCTGATTCCACTACTGATTGGTTCAAAATTGAGAAAGGAGATGACAAGGGTGTATATTGTTATCTTTTTTATTTTACTTATTTGCAGAGTACATCATGCAAAATACCAGGCTGGATGAATCAAAAGCTAGAATGAAGGTTCCTCTGAGAAATGGCAATAATCTCAGATATGCAGATGATACCATTCTAATAGCAGAAAGAATTAAAAATCTTCTTGATGAGGGTGAAAGAGAAGAGTGTAAAGTTGACTTGAAGGTGTACATTAAAAAAATGCAAGAAAATGGCATTTGGTTCCATTACTTCCTGGCAAATAGAGGGAGAAGAAATGGAAGCAGAGTCAGGTTTTATATTCTTGGGCTCAAAGATCACTGCAGACAGTGACTGTAGCCAGGATATTTAAAAAATGCTTGCCTTTTGGAAGGGAACCTATAACAAATATGGCCAGCACACTAAAAAGCAGAGATATCATTTTGATAACAAATGTCCATGTAATCAAAGCTATGTTTTTTTTTTTCTAGTAGAAATTTATGGTTGTGAGAGTTGGACTATAAGGAAAGCTGAAGGCTGCAGAATCAATGCTTTAGAATTGTGATGCTGGTGAAGACTTTTGAGAGTCTTCTGGACAGCAAGGAAAACAAATCAATCAATACTTAAAGAAATTAACTCTGACTATTCATTGGAAGGACAAATACTGAAGCTGAAGCTTAACTACCTCGGTCACATATTGAGAAGACAAGACTCATTGGAAAAGATTCTGATGCTGGAAAAGATTGGAGGGAAAAGAATGACAGAGGATGAAATGAATACATAGTGTCATGGAAGCAAGGAACATGAGTTTGGACAGACTTAAGGAGGTAGTGGAGGATAGAAGAGCCTGGCATTTTAAAAGTCAGACATGAATGAATTACTGAACAACACAAGAATTTGTGGCTCCAACAGCCACTATAGACTTGCTTTCCTATACCTCATTAGGGTAAAGAAAATCACTGGCCAGTCTGATTGCTCCCTCCCTGCTTATATGTGTGGTTTATTAGAGCCTTTACCTATTGGAAAATATATTTTTTCTCTTTTTAAGTTCTTTCCTGCATCCAATTTTCATTGTTGGTCTGATTTCTGTGTATTCTAGCAGAAGAATTGTAAGAGATCATCTAATTTTGACCTCTCCTTCTGTAGATGGCCAAGGAGGGGGAAGAGGGAAGTGGCTTGGTTGAAGTCACACAGCAATAGAAGCATAACAAGGATCCAGATTTCCTGTCTCATGGTCCAGAACTTTTTTATTCTATCTTTCTATTCTTATACATGCAAGAATATCAAGTGCTTTATATTTGCTACCCTTGGAGACTTGAGCCAAGAAACCTCATGTTGGAATTCTTAAGGAACAATAGTTATATAGATAATGACTCTCTTTATAGAAGGGTGGATTACTTGATTTTAGTAATCTATACATAAAGATTAATTTGATAAGAATGTCTCAGACTCCAGACTAAGACTATGGGAGGAGCCAGACCTCTGCCTCCCCCTTGCCCTCCCCTCCCTTTTCGCCTTCTTTGCCCTTTCAACTAATTGTGGATTTCAAAGATCATAAAACATAGATTTGGAAATAGAAACAGTGGATGATAACTTGTCATCCCATCAACTAAGATACTACAAAATAAGTAGAGACAGTAAAAAATGCTTAGGGATGTCATAATAGGAGCTGAAATTTCTTCTTCACATTAGGATGGGCTAGCTAGCTAATGCAGTGAATAGAGTCTTGGAATCAAAAAGCTGAGTTCAAAGTTGACTTCAGACAGTTATTAATTGTGTGATCTTGGGCAAGACACTTAATCCTGAAGTGGATTTAAGGTGAAGAAATCTTCTGTAAAATATCTCAACAATAATAATGGTAAGGAGAATAAGGATAATAGCACTCATTTTTTCTGTCATTCTTTAATGCTTTCCTCATATGAGCTCTGGGAAATAGACTCAGCATTATCATCAGCATTTTACAGATGAAGAAATAGCCACAGAGAGAAAGACAGAGAGATGAAGTGGTTAAAGTAGGATGACAGAGCAAGTATTGAATTGAAGACCTCTACTGTTCTTAACGTGTTTTGTCTCAGGGATGCAGAAGATTTCAAGGCTGGTGCTTTTTTCTGATGGATTATACATTCTTCTTATTCCCCTTTAAAGCCTGGAATATGGTGCGGAACACAAGACACCCAATAAGAGATATCCTAGCTCCCCTTTCTGTGGTGTTTTATGATTACTGACAACTTTATGTAAATGCTTGGTTGATAGCTTGCTTTCTAACTTTTACCGAGGAAGAAAGTGGGACTCTGAGAGGGGAGACTGACAAGGCAGTTGCAGAATTAAGATTTGAACCTGAGGCTCTGTCTCCAAATCTAGGGTTGGCTATGCAACAGCAGGCTGCTGAAAAGCTGGGTCAAGATTACTGTAATTAGTTAACCAGGCAAGGCTTTTGATCATAGAATCCCCTAAGAGTCCTGAGAACTCCTCTGATTCAAACCTTTGCTCCTGAATTCATGGTTTTTGTCTTTTTAGTCTGGGTCTCACTGCCTCTCATTGGGACCAGAACCCCAAAGAGTTGGTCTATTCTGGATCCAGGGTAATTCTCCTAGGGATCCTCATTTCTCACTCCCACAGGCTGGTAGTGATAAGACTCAAGACTGAACTCACTGTTCTGTGCTCTAGGGAATGAGAACTGGGAAAGTACATGTTATCAGTCAGGTGGGAAGCCAGGAACCAGGCTTATCAAGGTTAGTCAAAGACTCCAAATAGCTTGTTTTGTCTTACTCCCTTTCTCCAGGTTGCTGCCCGACCTTCTCAGTACTGAAGGCTAGCTCTCCCTCACTCCTTCAGCAACCTCCATTCTAGGACCAAGATGAATGACCTGTTATCATTACTATCATCAACAATAACTTTAGTTTACATTTCTACAGCATTTTAAACTTCACAAAACTCTTCCCTTCCAATAACCACATGAGCATGAGCATCATGATAGTCCTTTATAGAAAAGGAAACAAGTCCAGGGAAAGTAAGTAAATAAATGTAAATGATGAGAATATAGCCTGGTTTGAGATCTCTGGAGTTCAAGTACAATGCTTTTTTTTTTCTGTTCTCCTTGTCTGCCTGTCTAAATTTCCTACATTTGGTTTGGAATCAGCACTAGACTTTCTTAGGTTCAGAGCATGGTGTGATGCTGAAGCAGAGCACCCAGGATAAAATCCTCTGCCATTTCCCCAGCTTGGGAATCAGGAGACAAACTCAGTCCTGGTTTCTTTCATTAATGTTCCACCTGACTTCTTCACTCTGGGCTTGCCCTTTCCTCTGCAGAAGGAGGGGATTAATTACACTAGATCACCTGTAAGGTTCCTCCCAGTGCTAATGCTCTATGAGTCAAAGGTACCTGGGCACAGTTTGTTTGCATTCTGTGAAGGTGTTAATTTCTGATCAGGTCCCTAGCTCCCTCTCACTTGGCGCTGCAGGTGGTAGGACTGTCAGCACAGATGGACGGGATCTCTTAGGTAGCAGCTGTTCGTGCATAAGTAATGTGTGCTTATGCTCACGACTTTTTCGTGGCCTCATATGTCCTTTGGCTGGAGATTGGAATATCTACTTGGGAAAGACCCCAATAAAGGTCTGGATAACTTCCAGAGGCTCTCAATGCGGTGGAGAATGAGGACAAGTAGTCTAATGTAGAACAGACTAGTAAAGGAACTTTAGAATATTAAACAAAAAACTTAAGATGTGGATTGTCAGAACTAGAATGGACCTTAGAACATAGAATGTTAGAGTTGTGAAGGAACTTAGAATTGTGGAATATAGAACAAGAAAGACAGAGGGGACTTTTGGATACAGGATGGTGGATCTGTATGAGATCTGGGAATCAGTATGTGTAGAATGTCAGAGATGGGAAGGACTTTAGAAATTGTTTTCTCCCTTGTTGGAGAGAAAACCTGGGTTGATGAGAGTATGAGAATGTGCTGTGTACTATTATGTTATGATGACCTCTAACCTCTTTCTAACATTTTATATTCTGTCATAAAATATAAGCTATATAATAATAGAGCATGTTATTTAGAAGACTTGTCAACTCTTGTGACTAGCAACACTTTCAAATATGACCTCAACCCAATTAAAATGTAATAGAGAAATACTTAACAAAATAAATAAAAATACAATAAGCTATCAATAACATTACTTTGTGGTACTATTATGTTATAATTACCTCTAACCTCTTTCTAACATTTTATATTCTATGTCATAAAATATAAGCTATATTATAATATAGCATGTTATTTAGAACAGAGTTGTCAAACATGTGGCTAGCAACACTGTCAAATATGACCTGTCCCAGATTAAAATGCAATAGAGAAATACTTAACAAAATAAAAATAAAAATACAATAAAATATTAGTAATGTTACTTTTTGATTTTCTAAGCCAATCTGCAGTTCCCAAGTATCCTTACCTATGGTTTAATGACTCCTGTTTCTATATTTGATTTAGAAAA
The DNA here is from genome assembly GCA_023553655.1 of Myrmecobius fasciatus. Classification (NCBI taxonomy): domain Eukaryota; kingdom Metazoa; phylum Chordata; class Mammalia; order Dasyuromorphia; family Myrmecobiidae; genus Myrmecobius; species Myrmecobius fasciatus. The sequence goes on from JAJPUD010012098.1 coordinate 12,179, forward strand.
TTATCTGATTTATTATTAGAATATTGATTAATAATAATAATGATAATATAGTATAACATTTCTAATTGTAATATAACATGATATTATATACTTTCTGAGCTTCAGATTCCTTGTCTGTGAAATGAGATTTCTAATAGCTGAACCGCCCAATTCACAGGGTTGTTGTGAGAGGGCAGATGGACATGGCTATTCTCATAATAAATCTCATAATAACCTTGTCTTATGTTATTCACAGGATCACAGGAACATAGGTGCAGAGCTGGAAGAGACCTTAGAGGTCATTTAGTTCAACCCCCTAATTTTACAGATGAGGAAAATGAGGCCCAGGGAAATTAAGTGATTTGACCAAGATTACACAAGTAATTTAAGTTTGCGCTTTGATCCAGTTGCTCTGACTCTGAATTCAGCACTTTCCCACCCCTCTACAACTGACTCTCTAAAATTGCAATGTTAGGCAGAAGTTTATATGGGATGGGAAGGGGTAAAGAGCTACATTTAGTAACATGGAACAACTGAATCAGCTGCCAAGCTCAACGGTTCCAATTCCCCATCTGCTTTTACAGCTGGTGTGACCCTGGGCAAGTCACAACTTCTCAGGATCTCATTTTTCATTTCTGTCAAATAAAAGTGTGTGTGTGTGTGTGTGTGTGTGTGTGTGTGATTGCATTAGCTATCTCTAAATTGTTTCCAACTCTAAAACTGAAACTTCTTCTTAGACTATGGAGAAGCTGCAATCTGAACTGGATGAAAGATCAAAGCTCTTTTGTTAATACTGACATCTCATTTTTGCACTTCATTTGAGAACTTGACTTAAGACATCACAGAATTGTGGAAACTTTTGCAATTCTGAACTTGTTTTTGTCCCTGCTAGAAACATAACATACAAACTTTGAAGCAATGTCTCTACTGGGAATTCCAAACCAGGAGAAATGTTTCTCATGATGACAGTAGTTTCTTTCCCCTTCTTTGCTGAACTCAGCATCAAGACCATATGATTTAAATACTTTTTTTTGTCTAGTCAACTGAAAGAAAATGATTCAAGAAACTAGTCAATCAGCAGGGGTTTTTTAAGTGCACAAAGGGTACTTTTTGGCATGTAAATCAAAATAACGAGATGATTTAATTCACTAAAACAATCTTGCCCCAAAAGATGTGAATTTTCTTTAACATCAACCATTTAGAACACTTGATCTAAAGGGAGAGGACTAGAGTAGAAATCATAGCTCTGCCACTTACTTCTTGTACAACCTTGGTCACGTTATTTAATCTCTTCCTTGGTTCTCAGTTTCTCATCTGTGAAATGAGAGGATTGTTATAGATAGCCCCCAAAGTCCCTTGTGATTCTAAATCTGATATTCAGTGAAAGCAACATAGTTTGACTGACTGGAGATACTGGGTCAGCCGGGGATTGTCAGAGGGGCAATCAAGGGATGTGTGATTGGATGATAGAAGGGATGTTTTCCAAAATACTTGCCTCAGACAGCTGAGAGTGTTCTAAATATAACCAAATAACAATAATAGCTAACATTTATAAAGTACCTATAACGGGCCAGGCAATGTGCTAAGTATTTTTAGAAATATCTCAATAGATCCTCACAACCACCCTGGTAATAGGAGCTATTATTATTCCCTTTTTTACAGTTGAGGAAATAGAAACAAACAGAAGTCATAACTTGGCCCAAGTTCACACACTAGCAAGTGTTTCAGGCTAGATGATTTGAACTCCGGTCTTCTGGACTCCAGGTCTGTTTCTCTATCCTCTGTACCATCTAGCTTCCTCAAGATTTTCATTAATAATCTGTTCTCCATCTATCATATGTAGGAATGGCAAAGTAGAAAGTGCATGAGAGAGAGAATCAAGTTATGTGGGCTCTGCTTTCAGTTCTACCATTAATGTGATAAAAGCTTTTGGGCAAAGGACCTCTCTAGCTCTTCTTTTTGCTAACCTATAAAATGAAAATGAAGGAATTGGTCTAAATGATCTTCAGAACTCTTTCCATTATTAACTTTGTTCTTTTTTCTAAAGTTCTTTCCAAGTCTAACATTTTTGTAGGCTAATTACCCTTATTTTCTTCCTGCAGTCACATTCTAAGGTTCTTCTCAGTTTTAATATTCTATTTATGTTCTAAGATCTCTTCCAGCTTTAAGATTATATACTATTCTCTTAAGATCCCTTCTATCTCTTGCCATCATTTTTTAAAAATGGAGAACCAATAATAAATTGGACAAATGTAAATTCTATTTCTGTTTCTAGATTTCTCAAATCTAGAAGAATGCCTTATTTGAGGATCCTGAAAAGTAACCAAAAGCGCACTTATTCCTTTGTTTTCCAAAAATTTTTTTGGCCACTGGGGTTAAGAAATTTGCCCAATCTCAACACAGCTAGTAAGTTTTTGAGGCTGGATTTGAATTGAGGTGCTCCTGATTCCAGAGACCACCTAGCCACCCCAAGGTGTACCTATTCCTCATTGTGCTTCCTATGGGTCAAGAGGTACCCAAAGACAAGAAAGGTGAGACTCTGGGGCCTGTATCTTAAGGCCAAGAACTTTGTCTCTGAATACAAATGGGACTGGATTAACCCCCGAGGTGCCCCTCAGAACCATTCTCAGACCTTCCAGCGTTATTCTCTCTTGGGTATCCTTCTCCTATGGGATCAGGGAAATATGGGACAGGGGGAAGATGTTCCCATTTGGGAAACCATTGCTACCAGTAATGTTGCCTCCCTCGTCCTTACCCATACCTCTGGCCAGCCAAATTTGCAGTTTCAGGATTATCTGGCTCCTGGGGGAATGGGGCTTCCCTTCCATTCTGCACCGGGCGCCTCAGAGATGTCTCTTCCTGAAGTCCTAGGGTAACTGGATGGGGCTGGCTCTGGGATTGGCGGGCGGTGTTGGGGGACAGGGAGGACCCCCTTGAGGTGACATCCCTGCCCCTGCAGCAGAAGAGACACTGGTAGGCCGTGCGGAAGTCTCTGTTCAGAGCGGCGTACAGGATGGGGTTCAGAGCGGAGTTGACGTAGCCAAGCCAGAGGACGATCGTTTCGCAGGTCTCATCGATGTCGCCCCATATTCCTCGGTAAACGAACACAGTGAAGTAGGGAAACCAGCAGATGATAAAAGCTCCCATCACGACGGCCAAGGTGACAGTGGCTTTGTGCTCGCGGATGGTGACAGCCTTGTTGTAGGAGCTGTGGTTGATTCTCTTGGCCTGCTCGCGGGCTATCTTGAAAATGCGGTAGTAGGTCGCACACATTACCAGCAGCGGGATGTAGAAGGTGATCAACCCATCAACCAGGCCGTAGGCCTGATTGACCTGCAGCTTGCATTTGTGGGGAGTCAGGTTTGAGTGAGTGACGTTCTGAGTGTTCCACTCTAAGTGGATGGGCAGGAAGGAGAACGTGATGGAGACCATCCAGATGAAGATCAGAGCCACGGCCACGCGCTTGGGGGTCACCACCATGGTGTACCGCAGCGGTGCCGTGATGGCGTAGTACCGGTCCAGGCTGATCATGAAGAGGTTGAGGATGGATGCGGTGCAGAGCATCACATCCAGGCTGGTATAAACTTTACAGAGCGGCTCGGCAAAGTGGCATGTCTGGCCCAGCTCGCAGGCGGCGGAGAACGGCAGCACTAGGAGGCCCAGGAGGAGGTCGGTGATGGCCAAGGACACAATAAAGCAGTTGGTGAGGCTCCGGAGCCTGCGATTCAGTCCCACAGCCAGGCACACCACCACATTGCCCAGGACTGTGATGAGGATTAGGAAGATGAGCACAAGGCCAATCAAAACCTGGTGCCAACTCGGGTCTTGGCTGGGAGCATCCATCTGGCACCTCCAGTTTCTAAGACCTCAGCACAGCAAAGTTTCTGGGAGCAGGCTCTTCAATAAATGGCCTCTTCCTGCTGTCTTTTTATTCAGATATCCATAACCACTAAGGCTTTAATGATTCATTAGATTTCCTTTCTTAATTAAATCAAGAGTGGACCCTAACTAGGCAGGGCTAATATGGACTTCCTGGCTGAATAAATGAGAGCAGGACAGAGTGGAGAAAACACTAGGTTCAGAGAGGGAGGACTTACATCCCAGCTCTACTTCCCGCAGGACCTTGAGTAAATCAGTACTTATTTCCAAGTTTCACTTTCTTTATCGCTAAAGTGAGTTTGGGTGAAATAAGGTTCAAGCTTCAGGTCTTACTCCTTTTAATGGTAGGAGCCTGGAGACAGTATCTTCTGATCAAACTATGATTCAAGCTTCAGGGGACCTGAAGAAAGAGTCCTGAGAAGGCTTGAGGCCTGAATGGGAATGACTGTGGCTCTCCACATTTTCCTTCCCAGGTTCCTCATTCTCCTTGTCCTGCGAAGGCCATGGCAGTTGTGGGAAGCTACCAAGAATTGGCTTTAGCTTCATGCCAGAAGATGGGAGGTGAAGCTTGCCATGGCAGCTTCCTTCTTCAGAGCAGGGCCATAATCAGGAATGAAGTGGAAGGAGGAAAAGAGAATCCAGAGGGTTAAGTTAGAACTGTGGAGGAGAGGTCTTGATCTGAAAAGGAAAAGATCAAACAATCAGAACTTTGGAATAAGATGGAGGAGTTGTCAGCATGAGGCAAGCTCAGAAAAAATAGAACTCAAGTGTATCGTGAGTGTGCATAAGGACTCTGAGAAACATCTTCTGAAAGTTGGAAGGTCTCATTGATCCTTTTTCTCTTGGGAGCAGGAAAGGTTCATTGGGGATGTAGCATGTGATCTGGGCATTGACAAATAAGCAGGATTTCAATTGGTGGAAAGAAGGCAGGAGGAATTCTAGGCATAGAATGAATTTGGGGAATTGTGAGGGGCCCATTGGAGCTGAAGTGGAGGGTTTGTGAGAGAATTCATGGGGGAACAGGCTGGAAGAGTGGAATAGAGCCAGATTGTGGAGGGCCTCAAAAGTAAGGGTGAAGAGTTTGTTATTCCCAAGTAGGAAATGAAGAGCAACTAAAGATTTTGGGACCAAAGGCCTGTGATTTAAGAAAATTAATCCTTTTGTAGCATGGAACAGAAAGAGAGAACTCTGTGGTTCATCTACTGAAATAGTGTTGGCAAGTGAAAGCCTGAATTAAAGTTGTTGCAAGGGAAGTGGGTAGGAGGGGGCCGATATTCCTGGAGAAGAATTGACAGTAGATAGAGACTGAGAATGGGTTTAATTTTGAAGAAAGCTAGATCAAGCTTTATTACTCCCTGAATGGCTTCCTAAATGGTCTCCCTCCTTCAAATTTCTCTCTCCTATAATCTGTCTTTTAGCCACAGATGCCAAAGTGATTTTCCTTAGGCATGGATCTGACCATGTCACTTCTATACTGAGTAAACTTCAGCCAGTGGCTCACTGTTGCCTTTGGTGTAGAATAAAACCTCCTTTGTTTGGCTTTTAAAACCTTTGTCAGCTGGTCCCAAATTACCTCTTGTGCTTCTCTGTCCTGGACTCAGACTTCCTTGTGCCTTGGACTTTGTATCCCATGTGGTACCCCCTCTCCCATCTTTAGAAAATTGTGCTGATTATTCCCATGCTTGAAATACTTCTTCTTCATTTCTATTCCACAAAGTCCTTGCCATGTTCCACACTCTGGCCTTTACTGATGCTCGAGACTGCTAGTGCTCTCCTTGACTCTCTTATACTTATACCTAGTACTTTGTTTGCCCAATATTTAGTATAGTACCTGGATCATAGTAGGCACTTAATAAATGCTCACAGACTTGATTTATTGAAATACTTTATATTTTTGTATTGATTCTGCATTTTTATTTTGTCTTTGTTTTATACATATATAGAAATGTAGACTTTGTCTTTCCCAACAGAATGTAGATTGCCTGAAACTAGTTATTATTTTATTTCTGTTTTTGAATTTTTATTAATCAATTAACCAATAAGCATTTATTAAACACCAGGCATTATGTAAGGTGCTGGAGACTGAAAGACAAAGAAATAGTCCCTGTTCTCAGAGAAGTTATACTCTAATGGGAGGAGATTTTATATATATATACACACACACACACACACACATATATATATTTGCATTTCTTTGCATATTTATTTGCACATGCAAAATAATTGCAAAATACATAGCAGGTAGTTCAATATAAGTTCCTAGCACAATATCTGACACATAGTAGTTTTTTCTTTGAGGGGACAATTGAGGTTAAATGACTTGTCCAGCATCACACAGTTAATCAATATCTGAGTCTACATTTGAACTCAAATCCTCCTGATTCCAGGGCCTGTGCTCTATCCAGTGTACCATCTAGCTGCCCCCACACATAGTAGGTTCTTAATAAATAAAATTTATTGATTGATTGATGAGAGAGAGAGAAAGAAGAGTTGAACATGACTTTGAGGCTTTGAGTAAGGGAAACTTAATTAGTGACACTAGGGACAGAAACAGTTCTTCCCTAAAGAAGAACTTGGCTTAGGGAGAATAGGCTTGCTTTTAAAGATCTAGAGCCACCAATGTGGCCTAGTAGGCAGAGAATTGGTCCCCAAACCAGGAAGATCTGTTGTCCAAATTCTGTCCCTGGGTGATCTTGAAAAATCATTTAACCTCTCAATACTCTAGGCAACAAATTCCTTCAAACACATTGAATTTATGGCACTACTTGTACCTAAAGTGGATGTGTTCTGTAGGTAATTGGGTTGAGTAGTCTGTATAAGACTTCTCTACAAAACTACAGATAGAGACTTGGGAGTCATCTGCATGGAAACTGGAGTTGAATCCATGGGAAGAGATGAGAGTGTTAGAGAGGGAAAGTAGAGAGAGAGAAGGGGACTGAGCTGCAGAGTCAGGCATGCCATGGGAGAAAGAACAATGGACATGAAAAAGGAAAAAAAAAACATGACTTGAAATGCTAGGTTTGTCTGCCATTTACTATCTGTGCAATCCAAAGTCTAGTTGCTTTTACTCTCAGGACCTTGTTTTCCTCATTTGTAAAATAAAGGGTTGTACCAGATGATCTTTAAGGTCCTTTCCAGGTCTGGTGTTCAAAACACTATGAGTCCTATATTCTAATGGGAGGAGATTATATATGCCAGTTTTTTGGGAGAGGGCTGCAGTGGATTTTTATCATAACAGCTATAGCTGATAATTTCATATTGAAGTGAGAGGGAAAATTCAGAATGGTAAGAAATCAAAGAGTCATCACAGCTCCTTCCAGAAGCAGCATTATTTTCATATTCCTTTCCAATGAAGCATCTGTAAATTAAAATTAAAATTCTACTGAGTCCTTGCCTGAAACTCTGTCACTCTATGAATACCGCCAGCTTCATTTAATCATAACTGCTTAATAGATTTGGGGAGCATGAATCTGGAACATGTTCCAGCACTCCAGCCAGTCCCATTAATTAGGTGTAAAATGCTTGATCCTTCTCATGTTTCCTGTGAAAGAGTCTTCGTTAAAAATATCTCTCTTCATTAAAAAAAATCTCTTGGGTCTACCCTGCCAGGGCTAATTAACTTTAGATATGTTAGTGAGCAAGAATGAATTTTAGAGTCTCTATTTCTGCTCACAGCACTTCCCTTCTTTCCCATCAGCCTTTGCCTATGGCTGATTTGCATAGAATTTTAATTGTAGGGACCTTAAATAGCTCATAGGCTCAGGTCCCGAGTGGTAGAGCTGGAAGATGCTTTAGAATATTAGAGAGACCTTAGAACACAGAACATCTAATGTTACAGTTGGAAGGAATTTTATTTTTTACCTTTTCTTTTTATTTCTTAAAAAAATTTAGTGTGAATTTAATAATTATCATCACACACTGACATTTCAATATACAAAAAATAGAACAGTCTTGTATGAGAAATTGTGAACTTTTGTTATGTGCTGTTTTAAAGGAAAAAATATAAACACTCTCACATGTACATACACAAACACACCTATACAATGCAACACACATATATATGTATACAAATACCTATAAATATTTTTTGTTCTTTAGTATTTCAGTCATTTCCGAGTCTTTGTGACCCCATTTGGGGTTTTCTTGGCAAAGATACTGAAATGATTTGCCAAATCCTTTTCCAGCTCATTTTACAGATGGAGAAATAAAGTAAACAAGATTGAGGGACTTGTTCAGGATTACATAGCTAGTAAGTATCTGAGGCTATATTTTGAATCTAGGTCTTTCTGACTGTAGGTCCTGCACTATATCCACTGTGCTAGTTAGCTGCCATATATATACATATATATGTATATAAACATATACATACACATAAACATATATGTGTACATCTACATGTACATATACATATGCATAAACACACACATATATATATATATACACACACAATCAATAAATTTGTCAGAATGGAAGAAAGCAGTATTATAACCTGGTTCTCTTCAATAATTATTCCAACAAAGGTCAAAGAGGAGTACCAGTCTGATTGGTATTTCAAGAAATCCAAGAAGAAATTCTAGTGGATTATTTTTTTGGTTGAGGCAAGTATAGGGAGATAAACTGTGGACATGGGGAAGGAGATAGAACACCTGCCCAGAGTAGGAACAAACGAGTTTCTCTGTCTCTGAAGCTGGATGAAAAATCCAATGTGGATGGAGGCTGAGACTACTAGGGCAAAGAGTAGATTTATTTATGCCTTGGAATGATCCTATGCTTGTAGATGGTACAGAAAAAAACAGAACTAGGTGTGAGCCTGCAGCTCTGTTGCTTTGACCTTGAATCAGGAGTTTGCATTAATTCCATAGATCTAGGCTAAGTCTTGTAGCTGAGTAATGAGGAGAGTGCTAAAATCAATGAGAAACTGATAGTTTTATCTCTTTGAAATTTCCAAATGGGTGATAGACATTGGGGCTCCAGTTGTCTATTGAAGTAGCTGGTGCAGTGGTAGAGTGTTCCAATTGGAGTGAAGGAGACCTGAATTCAAATCCTTTCTCAGAAACTTATTAGTTGTATGACCCTGCTTAAATCATTTAATTTGTTTCAGGCTCAGTTTTCTCATCTGTAAAAAACTGCTAATAATAATAGCACTTACATCAGAGGGTTATTGTAAAGCTCAAATGAGATAACATAAGTAAGGCACTTTGTAGTTTTAGATTCAGGAATGACTAAGACACAGTCCTGGAAAAAGAGAGTAATTCCATCACGTCTACCAGCAAAGCCTTGGAAAAAGACAGTTTGGCCACAAGTTCAACTATAATTCTTGAAAGAATGAAGTAAGAGTTAAAAATATTATAAATAATATCATCTCTAGATGAAATAAATGAAAAAGAAACAAGAACAGTAAAGGAAAAATTTAGAAGGAAAATTAATAGTTAAATACAAGAAATGTAAAAATTTATCCAAGTAACAGAATCCCTGAAAATCATATTGGGCCCAAATGAAGTTAATGATTTCATGAAATAATGAGAAATATTTAAACAAATTAAAAAAGAAACTGAAAAGAATGAGGTACTTCAGGTCAAAAAGAACTCATCTGGAAAAAAATCAAAGGGGAAAAATAATCATAAGAATTATGGGACTTCCTTAAAACCATGACCAATAAAAAAAAGGACCCTGGAATAAATGGAATACTAGATAAGGCATTGGACTTAGAATTGAGAAGACTTGAGTTTACATCTTGTCTTAGACATTTATTACTATGTAACTTTGAGCAAGCCAATTGGCCTTATCAGCCTCAGTTACTTATATGTAAAATGGAGAATATTAATATAAATTATGCCATAGAACTGTTATTTATTTATATCAGAACTAAGCATAATAGATGATACATATGTAAAGAAATTTATAAGTAGTGCTACAGAAATGATAACTATTTAAAAAATAGTTATTTCAAGCATTTTTTCTTTCATATATCAAGAAATCAGGGGAAATTGTCAAGTTCTACTTGAGAGTAAAGTAAAGAGACTCCCAAATGAAAACTCCTAGGAATATCATAGTCCAAACCCATAGTTTCCAGGCAAAAGAAAAAAGCAGCAAGACAGAGTTCAAGTACTGAGGAACTACTGTAATTTTCATATAAAATTTGGTTGTTGCCAGTATACAGAAGAGGAAAGCTTGGGATGTGGTATTCCAAAAGACAAATAATATAGATTTACAACCAAGAACAAATTAGAATTCACTACTGAGTATAATCTTACAGGAGAAAAATGGATTTTTCTCAAAATAGAAGACTTTAAGCATTGCTGAAAAAAAGCCCAGAGATAAGTGGGAATTTAGAAATAAAATCACAAGGGCCAAGAGTACCACAAAAGGTAAATATATTTGAATAATTGAAAGGGACTAAAGAAACAAGTGTCTCTTAAAAATCCTAATGTCATTAATGGTTACAGAGGCAGTTAAGTAAAACAAAATGCCTGGGAGTGGTTGTGTTGTGTTTTAATAATCTTAAAAAGAAAGTAAGAAAAGGAAGAGGAAGAGAAATACATTGTTGAAGAAAGAGGGATAAAAGGAAACAAATGCAAAGACTTTGGTTGAAATAGATTCAACTCAATATAGGAACTGGGAGAAAGAAGAGATGTGGATAAGAGGAAGGAGAAGAGAGGTATATACTGTAAGCAAAACAAACTCCAAATTCAGAGAGTGGATCATAAAGGAAAGTTTAGAAGGGTAAGAGCCTGTAATTGTCATCTGCATGAGGGGACAAAGAAGGGAAGGGGAGTGAAAGGAGACTGCATCAAGTATAGATCACTAGTGCTAACTACACTCCTTCACTTTCACTATCCTCTTTGTGAAAAGGAGGCAGATGGCCAAGTTAGCCAAAAGCATAAGAGAGAAGGAGGTAATAATTATGGGGAAGGTACAACTAACACTTATAACTGTGTATTTGAATACAGATGAAGTCATAAAATGGAAGAGAATAGTAGAATAGATTAAAAATCAGAAGCCAAAAAATGTTTGCAAGAAACATAATTGGATACATAAAATTCACAGTTAAAATCAATGGCTAGAGCAAAATCTATCTACTTAATTGACCTCAAAAAGCAAAGGTAGCAATCATGATCTCAAATAAAGTACAGCAAAAACACATTTGACTAAAAGAGGTGAAGAGGAAAACATTTTTATGCTGATATACACTGAATGAGATAGTATCTAGATATTTAAGGGAAAAGCTAAATAACTTATAGGAAGAAACAGACACAATTATAACATTTGGGACCTCAATTTATTCTGTTCAGACCTACACAAATATCATAAAAATATGAGTACAAAAGAATAAAATACCTATAGAATTTTAGAAAATTCAATTATAACAGTTCTCTCACAATTACAGAATAGGGATACAAAATGTATGTATATTTCTCAGCTATAAATGCATCCATCATTATGAAAAAGTTATCATGCATTAGGGTATGGAACCTCAAACAAATGCAAAAAGGTAGAAAAATTTAACATTTTTAGTGACCAATTTAGTGATCAATGTAATTGAAATTATATTCAGTAAAGGTTTTTTGATGAAAGCTTTGAAAGGATTGGAATCTAAATAACAACATTAAAATTGGTGTGTCAAAAATAAATCAGAGAAATATTAGACAATTTAATCTAAGAAAGTTATAACAATGAGACAACATACTAAAATTTGTGAGATACAATCAAAACAATCCTTAGAGGAAAACTTTTTATCTCTAAACATTCATATAAATGAGAGAAAGAACAAAGTGATCCATGAATTGTGCATGGAACTAAAAAAAATCCCTAGAGAACCAACATATTTTTAAAAACCTCAATAAAACAACAAAATAGAAAATCTAAGGAGAGATTAATAAACTTGAAAGCAAAACAAACAATTGAATTAATAAATAAAGCTAGAAGCCGGTTTTCTGGGGGGAAAAAGAAAGGATACAAACCAGATAAACAATTAACTAATTTAACTTGAAAAAGAAAATGGAAAACAAAATTGCAAATATAAAAAATGAACAAAGGAAAATTTGTAACAACTGTGAAAGAAATAAAGGAACTTATAAAACTATTTTACCTTGCTGTTTGACAATAAAACTGATAAGTTAAAAAAGGATGAATATTTACAAAACTATAAGAATCACAGATTCATAGAACCAAAAAATAGAGATCTTCAATAATTCAATATTAGAGAAAATGAACAAGCAACAAATGAGTTTCCAATTGGAGAAAAAACAATTCAGTACTAAATGGATTTATAAGCAAATTCTATTCAATATTTAAAGAGAAATTAATTTCAATATTACACAAACTTTTTGCAAACATTAGAAAAGAAGGGATCCTTTTAAATGCCTTCTATGAGATAAGTATGGTCTTCATAACTAAACCAGTGAGAAACAAAACAGAGAACGAAAACCATAGACCACTATCCTTAGGGAATAGCTACACAAACATTTTAAATAAAGTATTAGTAAAGAGGCTATAATAATATATTAAAATGATTGCATATTGTGACCAAGTTGGATTTATACTAGGAATGTAGGATTGACACAATATTAGGACAACTGTAAGCTGAATAGAACATATTAATAAGAAGAACAATCAAAATCATGATAATAAATATGGATTCAGAAAATGCTTTTTGACAAAATTCAGCATGAATTTCTTTTCATAATACTAGGAATAAATGTTTGCTGTTGTTGTTCAGTCATTTCAATTGAGTTTGGCTCTCTGTGACCCCATTTGAACTTTTCTTGGCAAAGATACTAGAATGGTTTTCCATTTCCTATTCCATTTCATTTGGCAAACAGGGTTAAGTGACTTCCCCAAGGTGACACAGTAGGAAGTGTCTGAGGTCAGATGAATCTTCCAGCTCCAGGCCTAGTACTCTCTCTGAGTCATCTAGTTGCTTAGGAATAAATGGACTTTTCCTTAGTATAATAATATTATCTATATGAAATCAAGAACCAGCATTTGTGATGGGGATAAATTAAATACCTTTCTAGTAAGATCAAGGGTTTTGACTTATCACAACTAATATTTGATGTAGTACTAGAAGTGGCAGACAGCATCATTAAGACAAGAAAAAGAAATCAAGGTTATAGGCATAGGCAAACAGGAAAGCATTGCTTTTTGAAGATGATATGACACTTTGCTTAGAAAATAAAGCAATAAATTAATTGAAATAATAATTTCAATAAAGTTTTAGGATATAAAAAAATTCACATAAATAATTAGTATTTCTCTGTTACTAACAAAACCCATGACACAGAGAGAGAAATTACACTTAAAATATCTATAGAATATATAGAATATATGGGAGTCTACCTACCACTATACACATAGGAGCCACACAAATAAACTGACAACACATAAAGAATTCAAGAGATATTAATTGCTTATTGATAGGACTAGGTAATAGGATCCAGATCATAGTGCTACCCTAATTAATTAATTTATTTAATGCCATACCAATCAAATACCAAAAGATTACTTTGTAGAACAGGAAAAATAGTTAATGTGGAGGAACAAAAGTAAAAAATCTCAAGAAAATAATGAAAAGAGTATAAAGTAAGTAGGCTTAGAAGTACCATATTTCAGATTATAAAGTAAACCAGTAATTATCAAAATCAATCAAAAATTGGTCAATCAGTGGCACAGATTAGGTACACAAAGAACAGGAATAAATTAACCTGCTACCCTAGTTGGTTGTTCTATAAGCTCACAGACTCCAGCTACTGGTGTATGGACTCTTTTTTTTTTTTTTAAACAAAAACTACTGAGAAAATAGGAAAGTGTCTGATAGAAATTAGGTATAGACCAATACTTCACATTAACATAGCAAGATAGGTTCTTAACTAGATAGATCAAAGAAAGAAGTCATGTCCCAAACAAACTACAGGAGCAAGAAGAAAATTTCCTTTCAGATAGGGGAAGATTTCATCACTAAATAGATTGATTTCATAGAAGATAAAATAGGTGATTTTTTGCTATGTAATTTAAAAAAAGTTTTTGTACAAACTAAATCAATGTGGTGAAAATGGGAAAGGAAACAATTTACTAAAAAAAACTTTACAGAAACTTTCTCTGATACAGGTCTCATTTCCAAAATATATAATGTATTCAAATTTATGGAGCAAGGACCATTCCCTAATTATTAAATGGTCAAAGGCTATAAACAATTTTCTCTTTAACAGCCACGTAAAGCTATTCTAAATCACTAGTAATTAGAGAACTGCAAATTAAAGCAATTTTGAGTTTCCACCTTATACCATAAGGAAAATTACAAATGTTGGAGGGGGTCTGGGAAAACAGGCACAGTTATGTGCTGTTGGTGGAAATTAGTCCAAGAATTTCTGGAAAGCAGTTTGGAATTATGCTCCTAAAGTCACTAAACTGTGCTTACCCTTTGACCTAGTCTAACATCTGTCATTATCTCTATGTTCACATAGCAGAGCATTTTCATGTGTTATTAACTCTCTCTTTCTCCCTTTAATGACTTGAGCAGGCTCTAAAGTCTCTCATAAGCATACATATTGTGGAAGTGAAAAATATATTTTCCATAGTGTTGTCACCACCAGGGAGAACAGAAACTGTTCCTGTTTGTTGTTGACATTTTATATTTTGAAGGACTTAGAGGTGGGTGGCTGGTTTGGCTTCTCCTCCATTGTAGGAAGAATCATTTTAGCTAAGCCTGAGGTCTCTCTGTCCCTAGTTAAGGGATAATCAGGACCAATCAAGGCTTTTTAGCTTACAATATAGATTTGCAGATTTCTGAATTAATAGGTTCATTATCAAAGACATTTCTGGAGGTTTCTTTGGAGCTGGGATATGAACATATTAATGAAAGACTCACAGAATTTCAGAGCTAGACATCTAGCCCGTAAGTGATAAAGAATTCCCATTGTAATATCCCCAAACATTTCCCAATATATACATATCTTGCCCTGGAACCCAGATGGCTCTGGAGGAGAAAGTGAGATTGGTGACTTTGCACAGTGTACCCTCATTTAAATCTCACTTGTGTATTACGGCATCACCTCTCTGGACATCATGTTCTCTTTGGGAACAAAGGACAAATAATAGTCTTTCCTTATAGACTTTGACGTAGGAAACTTATTACCTTCCAAGTGATCCACTCCATTTTGGGATAGATCAAGTTATTAGGAAGTTTTTCCTTAAATCAAGTCTTTTTGCTTATAAGAGAGAATTCTATAGGGAGTGGATGGGGTACTTGGAAGAAATAATGATAGATATGTGTGTGTATCTGTGTATGGATTTGTATGTATATATATACACACACACATACAGAGGTACAATTATATACACACATATGTATACATGTACCTAGACATACATATATTTGTGTGTATATAAATATATATGTATATGTGTATAAATACACACATATGTAATATCCCAAACTAAGATATTAGCAATGCATGGGACATACCAGATGCTTAATAAATACTTATTAATTGATTGTAAGGGATAGATAATAACAATATGATCACAAAAATCATGTATTTTAGAGCTGTAAGAGATTTTAGGGAGCGTTCTTAACCTGAGGTTTGGGAAGGGCTTTTAAAGAAATATTTTAACTACATTTTAGTGTAATTTGTTTTCTTTGAAATCCTATTTATTTTATTTTAGGCATTAAAGCACCTTATTGTGCTAAGAGGTTCTTAGGTATCACCAAACTTCCAGAGAGGTCCATGACGCATGCAAAAAAGTTAAGAATGGCCTGATCTAGTTCCAAATCCATTAGGGGACATTTCCAAAGTGATTTAAAATTTTCAAAGCAATTTGTATTATTCTTTAGTTTTATCCTCACCACAATATTGTAATGAGGATAGTGCAGGTATTGTCTATCATTCATTCCCTTAATTATAGTGAAGAAGCAGATTCAAGAAAGATTAAAATATTCCATATTGTTAGAAAGTAGATTCGAAACCAGGTCTTTTGCCCAATTGTATAGATTCTTTTTGTGATGCAAAAACTGTCATTCACCTATTGGCAAAAATAGAGAACATCATTTTGATTGTGTTTCTGTCCAGTATGAGTGAACTTAGGTTAAGCTTGGGTAGGGTGAGCTTCATTTCTGAATTCTAAAGGCTCTAATGCACACAATAGAGACTGATGCTGCATTCAAGTTGATTAATTGACAAGCATTATTTGGCCAATTTGCAAAGCAACTATTTAGAGCAGTGAGTTGTTTTTACCAAGTGCCCAGCTCTTGGTGAGCACTAGGTGCATACTAAGCACCACAGAGACAGCAGATACATTTTAAAGCTGTGACAGGAAAATCGATTTTCTCCGTGCAGATTCAAGCCGTTGGGATGTCTCTTTTCAAAGCTTAAATGATTATATGCTCATGGCTACTGTGAAGCCAATTGAAGCACCCATCAGGAAGCCAGGAAAACTGGGTGCCGTCCTAGTTCTGGAAGGATCGTATGACTTTGGGTAAATCACTTTTCCTCATCAAACTCCTGTTTTCCATATATGGGGCATGCTCTTCTGACACATGGGCATCCCAGAATAGCTACTTTCTTTTTGAAGTACTTTGTCAGTATGCATTCACTAAAAATACATAGTTCATGAGCCCTCATTGATGCTTTTAAATTTTCTTTAGTTGCCCAGACGACACAATTCTCAACAGAAAGGCTTTAAGGAAATAGCACAGTATGAAAATTTGCAGTGGAACATTCCCCCTCCACTCCCAACTAAGGCACATTCTTTGAAAAATGTACACACCATCAATGGAGAGACTCTCCTAGAGGTTTTCATGGCCCACCCTTTCACTTCCCCAGACCTTGGACAGCTACCTGCCCTCACCATCTCCCTCATGCAGGACTGGAGTCTCTTCCTGTCAAGTCTTGTCCTGAGCTGACTGGCTCTGGTTCTTTTCAGCAAATTATGTCTGGTCTGAGCAAACTTTCTCGGAGCTCATCTTACTCCTACTCTCCACATCTTTCTTGGGTCCATTTGGATGTCTCACTGTCTTGTCATGTTTCATCCCAGCTTCATGTTGTCCAGACTTGTTCCCTTTGCCCATCCCCACTCCTTTCCCATTTCTCTTCCCTTGACTTCCCCACCTCACCCCCAGGTTGTATAGGGGCACACATGCAAGGGGCATACATATGGAGCATTGTCTCTGATGTTGCCAGGGAAGTCTCCTGGTTATGTGAATACACTATTTTAATTGGTTTTGATCTCTGCTGAGATTTATTTCTCTGCTGTTCCCTACCATGGGGGATTGCTGAGTACATCATATCAGTAGGGTACCATTTTGGTGGTCTTGTGAGGACTGCTGGGACAAAATATTTCTTAAAAGAGTTGTCCCAATATGTATATAGGTGCTGAGATGCTTAGAAAATAAACAGGAATGTATTCCACCTTAGGGAATGGCGAAGTGGTACTGTGTGTTGGATCTGGAGTCAGGAAGTGTCATCTTCCTGAGTTCGAATCCAACCTCAGACATTTACTAGCTGTGTGACTCTGGGCAAGGCACTTACCCCTTCTTGCCTCAGTTTCCTCATCTGTAAAATGAGCTAGAGAAGGAAATGGCAACATTTTTTTTTTTGCTGAGGTAATTGGGGTTAAGTGACTTGCCCAGGGTCACACAGCTAGAAAGTGTTAAGTGTCTGAGACCAGATCTGAACTCACGTTCTCCTGACTTCAAGGCTGGTGCTCTATCCAGCACGCCACCTAGCTGTCCCTGAAATGGCAATATCTTTACCAAGAAAACCTCAAATGGAATCACACAAAGAGTTGGACATGACTGAACAACAAAATCCTCCTTCAGAATAAAAACAGTGCCATTTAAATAATTCCCAAGTCCATTGGTTTCAAATACCCCCTATTACTATGAGCTTCTGATATTATCTACTGAGCCAATATGACTGTAGTCTGCTAGAGTAGAGTGGGTTCTCTCCTTTGCTAGGGGAGGCTGACAGTTCTTTTATCATTGTCACCCAGTGTTCAGAAGCTAGCCCTTGTGCTCTAGGCTTAGGTCAAGTGTTTTTGACTTAGTGTCTGGATAGAGAGCATAATTTCCTCTTCCAGATTACTATTTAACTTAGGGGTAGCCAGTCTCAAGATCTTCTCTGACACAAGGTACAAATGAATTTAAATCAGACCAAAAGGTAATTGAAGGAGCATTATTATCATTCTCTACTCATTCCTATCTTTATTATGCATATCTGCTAGCCATAAATCTCTGTTGTTTTTCTTCCGTATTTTCATCCCAGTTCTCTCCTAACATGTAAAATGAATGGAAGGGACTAAATGGTCTCCAAGATTACTCAGAGTTCTACTATTGTATGTTTTGTTATTTTAAGATCCTTTCCAGTCTTAAAATTTTAGGTTCAGTGTTCTAAGGCAAACAAGTGGACCAGGACCTGGAGTCAGGAAAACATGAATTCAAATCTAGCCTTATTAGCTATGTGACCCTGTGCAGGCTTAATTCCCTCAACTTCAAAGTTGTGATCATAATAATGCCTACCTCTATGGATTGTTACAATGAGGATTAAATGAGATAATGTTTGTAGAATGCTTAGCACAGTGCCTAGCACATAGCAGTTGATCAATAAATGTTTGTTCCTTTCCTTTCTAAGATCCCATCCATCCTGACATTCTTTATTTTGTCTTCTGGAAACCCTTATAACTATATCATTCTGTGTTCTGTGATTATAAGGTTGCATCTATCTTTCACATTTTATCTTCCATCTTCTAATAACTTTAAGTTCTGACTTTTGATGTCCTAAAATCCTCCTGAGTAAAGACATTTTGTATTCTAATGGCCTTTCCAGCTCTGACATTTTTTGATTTATATCCTACTATCCTTTACACTGATGTAATCTTTGAGCTTGACTGAGATACACATTCAAATTAAGCACTGCCCCAGAATGCTGAGATGTTTAGAAAACAGAAAAGTTTTCTCCTTTAGAATAAAAACTGTGCCATTTAAATAATCCCCAAGTTTTCTAACCCTGTGATAATTTGATTAGAGGTGGGTGAGTGTATTCAAAATTTACTAAGAAAACCTATAGGGTCTCTGCTGTAAATCTAAAGTACTTACCTGGAACATTTTAAATGGTATTAAAAATAAGTTTCTGAGAATTTATAGCCTATGACAAAGCAGAAGCGACACCAGGGTCAAGAGTGATATTTCCTTCACCCACTAGAATGAGTAAGAATTTCCACCTGCTGGATGATCATAACCTATTCTTAGCTTACTTGCTTTCATTGTCCTCTGACCACCTGAAAAAGGTTAAGAACCTTTTAAGAACCATAATTTAATTTAATGTAAGTATAATTTAAGCATAATTACAAAATGCTAGAAATAGTTCCTTTGACTTAGTCCCCTGATAACTGGGGACTGTTAGATGGGGAACCTGGAGGCCAGAGAGGAGAGTACTTTGTTCATGGCCATGTAGAAAGCATATGGCAGATCCTAGAGTAGAGAGAGCCAAGGTCTCCTGACTCCAGGAACATTATCTCTGCCTGCTATGCATATCATTTTGCCCTAAGCTCTTGCTACAGTTCTTATGCTTCCAAGCATTGTTTTTAAATTAATAAGTGAAAAATCATATCCTTCTTGGGCAGCTATGTACTGTGCTTAGATGGAAAGAGACCATTCAAAATCTTTTAAAGTAATTGATAATTCATTCTAAATTCTCCTCCATGTTGTTGACAGGGGTTTTAGGCATTCAAATAGGAGAAAGGAAAACATATACATGTCACAAGGAAGAGAGAGAATTATTAGGGCAGGAGGTGAACTATAGGAATTTTAGCAATTTGGGATACTGAATATGGAGTTAGAAAATCTTGGCTCAGTCCTGTTCCTGACACTTACCAGATAGGCAATCATAGAGAAGTCACTTGTCCTCTCTGAGTACTCTTTTCCTCACTTGTAAAATGGGAGAAATAATCTTGGAATCAATTCAAAGCCAGCCTCCTTTAACTGTCAGTTCTGTCTGCCTTCTGGCATTAGGCTAACGTCTTTTTAAAAATTATTTTTCCTAATTAATGTAAAAATAATTTTTAACATTAAAAAAATCTTGTCCCTCTTCCCTTGCTCATTTCCCCTCTTCCCTTGAGATAGTAAGCAATCTGATATAGGTTATATATGTACAATCAGGCAAAACATTTCCATATTAGTCATTTTGTACAAGAAAACTGGAACTAAAAAAAAGAAAGGAAAAAAGTAAAAAAAAAGTATGTTCTGGTCTGTATTCAGATGCTATCATTTCGTTCTCTGGAGGTGGATAGGACTTTTCAAAAGTTTTTCAGAATTGTCTTGGATCATTGTATTACTGAGAATATCCAAGTCATTTACAGTTGTTATTCACACAATATTGCTGTTACTGTGTGCAATGTTCTCCTGGTTCTGTTCATTTCACTTTCTATCAGTTCATTTAAGTCTTTCCAGGTTTTTTTTTAAAGCATCCAGAGCAAATCACATCCCACCTTCACATGTCAACCTTGCTTTAGAAGCAAGAAATCTGTCATTATCCCCCATAAATTTTCTCCTCTCTAGACTAAACATCTCCATTTCTTTCATCTCCCTGCAAAACACATTTCTGATTTTCTCACCATCTTTGCTTCCTCCCTCTGAACAGAATCCAAGGATGTATTGCCCTGAATTGAACTTGATTCTCCAAATGTGGGACTGTTTATATGGCCTAAGATCAGGTTAAGTTTTGGGGCACTCTCTTCACATTCCTGACTCATATTGAAATGGAGTTTTAACCCTGAATTAAAGATCTTTCTTTTTAAATAATAAAAACTTTGATGTAACTGTATCTTCCCTCTATTTGTGGGACTGTTGTCAAGTGGGCTCTTGAACCTCTGTCCTAGAAGGCATCTATTTCAACTTTTTCCTCTATTTCCTTCTCAAAGGACCCATACTCTGATGCTCTTAATAGAATCTTTCAGCTGTAAAACGGGAGGGGCAGCAATACCTGGACCACCCACTTTCCAAAGGATTTTCATGAAGAAATATTTATGGCTCCCCCAAGATCATCCCCCAGTGACTAGCCTTGGTGCCCCACAGTGTCCTAGAGCTTGAGGTCCCTGGATCCCTAGTGGAAACCTCTGGCTTCATACTGAGCAGAACTCTGGGCTCACAGATCTCCCAGCCTCAGCCCTAGTTGTCTGATTTCTAAGGCTGCAACATTCTCATCCTTTTGCTTTCAGTTCATAGAGTTCCACTGGGAATTTCACTCTCTTTTCAAAGGGTAATACATTACTTCATTAGGCAAAGAAGCTGACCTAGGATCTCATTTGTTTGAAAAGTAGTTTCCATTCAGAATATTCCCCCTGGACCTCAGGCCATACCCTCCATTCTGCTACTCCCTCCTTTTCTGTGACCATTTTCCTTCTCTTCTTTTTCAGAAGCCCAGAAAATGAGCAGCAGGAGCTGTATGCCGGTTTTAGAAAGAACCTTAGTCTTGGGCTCCTCAGGAAAGGAGCATTACTAGACTTTGGGAAGATTTCCCTTCCCTTTGATTCCTTTCTCTCTCTGTTGTTACCCCACTCCTGAGTCTTTTACCCTACATCCCCTTGTCTTTGTGATTATCACTTTTTCTCTCTGATCATTCCCTTGAACTTCCTTCTCACTTTTTTTTTTGGTCTTCATTATATCCCCTCCCTGAAATGATTCCTACCATTCCCTTTTCTTCTCTCTGCTCCCCTTTTTCTTCTATGACATCTCCTCTCTCTTT
The DNA here is from genome assembly GCA_023553655.1 of Myrmecobius fasciatus. Lineage (NCBI taxonomy): Eukaryota > Metazoa > Chordata > Mammalia > Dasyuromorphia > Myrmecobiidae > Myrmecobius > Myrmecobius fasciatus. The sequence goes on from JAJPUD010012098.1 coordinate 33,775, forward strand.
AATCTTTCCTCCCTCTCTTAGATCTTGTTTTCCCCTCTCAATAACTATCTTCTCTCTCTTCTCTCTTAAACAATCTCTCCTTTCTCATTTCTGATCTTTTCCCCTAAAACCATGCTCCCCTTTCTCTCATCTTCTCTTTCTAGGGTCACCTTCTCCTTGCTCTCTATCATGTTACCTTCCTCCTGATCCTCTTCCCCTCTGTGACTATGGCTGCCTCTGATTATTACTATTCCTTCTTTCTTATTCTCTTCTCTACCTGTTCTTTTTTGTTCCCTGAGCTCCTTTCTCTCTGTAGCCATTTCTTCCCTGTGGAATCCCCACCTTTCTTTCCCTTTGATCTTTTTCTCTCTCTTCTTTATGTGGAATCAGTCTCTGTTTTTTTCTCCAGCTGTGACCATCCTCTTCCCATTTATATTCACCTTTCCCCATATCTACCCTCTCTCTTATCTTCCTCTCTGTTTCTCTTCCCCCTCTATGACTACTTTCCTCCCTTTTCTAAGGACAATTTTTTTTTATTCAAGCAAAATCACATCTGGCTTCTGTTAAGTGTGTGCTTGGCATTCTAACAAATACACTCTAGGTCGAAAGCCTCTTGGTCAATCCAACACAATGTGCTTCTCTCCAGATGGAGATCCTGGGCTCCTATCTTGTTTAGCAGCTGCAGGAACTTGAGAATGAAATTCTTAAAGGCAAACTCAGTGTCATTGCCCAGAAGCAAACGTAGATGAGAAGTGATGGGAAATGAATCATTTCCTTCTCTGTCACTGGCCATGTTCAGAATAGCCTCCTTCCTCCCCTCCACTTCTTGAAAGTCCTTGCTCCATCCAAGGACGTCACTCATATGCTATCTCCTTCAGGAGGATTTAAAAAATTATCATTCTTCCTCCCCTCCCCCCAAATCCACTTATATTTATTTTGTATATCTCTTATTTATCTGTGTACGTTATGTTCCCCAGTGGAATATAAACTCCTTGAAGATAAGGACTGACTTACTTTTGCATCAGTAACAACAGTACGCTCAGTGCCTGACACATAGTAAGAGCCCAACAAATGCCATATAACATAACCATACCCCTTTCTCTTCCCTAGGTCCTTGTGCCTCCCCTGATTCTTCTGCCTATTTGAGTGTTCCTTCTGAGTTTCCCTTGCTGGAACATCATTTGTTTCTATCCTTTACTCTTGGTGATCTCATCAACTCCAATCATCTCCATGCAGATGATTCCCAGGTCTGTATATCCAATGCTAGTCTCTCTCCTGATCTCCAGTCTTACAGCACCAATTGCTTATTGGATATCTCCAAATGCATGTGCCAGAGGCACTTCAAATCCAATATGGTCATAACCAAATTCATTTGTCTCTCTTCCTAATTTTCCAATTTATTAAGGCACCAATAACTTTAGACTCACCAAGGCTCTCAACCTCCACATCAGAGAGAAGCTCCCCACTTTTCCTTAGTCCTTCTGGTTCTTTTCAAGTTTTATCTCAAGTACTACCTATGAGAGGCTTTTCTTGACTTTTTCATTTGTCCTTGATCCTGAAATCACTTAGTATGTATTAAGCACATATTTTGTATTTGTTTATCCATGTAGTTGATTTGTTTCCCTAGTAGAATGGAAACTCCTTGAAAAGTGGGATTGTTCTCACTTTTTAATCTTCATTCTCCTCTAACCTACCAGAGTACCCAGTACATATTAAGCAATTAATAAATGCTCATTGAATTGAATAGGGGTTAGAAGGTGTTGAGAATCAGGTAGTTTAAAAGAATTTATAAAAATTGATTTAACTGCTGGTATTCATTGAAGAATTGAACTATAACATTATTGACAACCTAAGGGAATTGTGGGAGTTTCATGAACCAATTTTGAGCATTTTCCTATAAATTCCATCTACCTGTTAAACATGAGAATTGAATGACATTATGTTTTACATTCGAAAATTTGTACCTGTTCACTCTCTCCCTTCCAATTTGCCAAGTGCCCAATCTTTTTTGCAAATTAGATTGGATTATTTTATCTTGGATCCTGGTTTTTATACTGCTAACTGCTAATTGTCTTTTTTTAATACATAAAATTCTGTCCCCCTGTATTTAGGGTCTAATGTCAGGCCAAAGAGGCCTAATTCTAATTTGTTATGTAATTGGCATGCATATCTTAATAAATAGTTATGTTTGGAAGCCCAAATTTTTGTTTCCTTAGTAATTTTAGATTTCACTTATTACAGTTTTGAAATGTTCTTCAAATTAGAACGTGTTAAAGATCTTAGCTTAAAAAGGCCAAGGTCCCCCATTGTATCCAGGGTCATCTCCAGTCATTCTGAGCTCTATTTTGCCATTGAACCTAGATGGCTCCAGAAGAGAAAGTGAGGCAGGTGACCTTGCCCAGCCCTCCCTCACTTAAATCTAATTCATTTGCATGTCATGGCATCACCTCCATGATGTCATGGTCCTCTCCAAGAACAAAGGACAAACAACAATAACAATTAAAAAAAGTAAGGATTAGAAAAAAAATGTAGTGAGGTGTGGAGAGCAATAGTAGTCAGACGATCAGTCAGGTAGATTAATGAAATATAGAAATACCTAGGAAAAAGTCTTCAGAGCATTGGGTAAACCTTCTCTGGAGGATTTCTGGTTAAACATAAGAGAGGTAGCTGGCTAATAAGTACACCAAGGGAGTGAGTGCTGTCTTCAGGGAAATCACAGATCCATGAAGTTTTAAAATATGCTCTCTTTTCTAGTTCTGACATTCAGTGTTCTAATATTCTATGAATCAGCCAGGAGATAAGCAGCATGATGTCAGACTTGGCCTGTAGGCTTAAATTGACTGGCAAAAATCCCTACTGAGTCTGAATCAGATTAAAATATAATTGGGAAGCATTTAACAAAATAAATAAAAATATAATATTATATAGACAATGTTAATTTGTGGTTTTCTAAGTCAATGTGTAGGAATACTACTGCTATAGTTGATGAAGAAAGAGATTCAGGAAGACCAAGGTTCCAGTTCTACCTGTACAAAAATACATACTGGTTGTGGCATCCGGGGCAACCCCAGTTCAGTGCTTACTGTCCCCAAGACAGTAATCCAAGATGTTAAGATTTGTAACTGCTCAGTATCAGCAAAGAGAGTTTTTCCCCCTGGGATTGCCATATTTTTGTTATTGTTGCTATGTTTCAGGAGAGGACAAAACAGATGGGAAAGATGCCCCCAAATTAAGATATCTTGAATGAAATGGGAAAATTTAACCTGGAGGAAAGAAAGGAAGATAAAATAGTTTCCTCTGTATATCTGAAGAACAATTATAAGGAAGACAGTTGAGAAGGGTGAAATGACCACTTCAAATCCTGACTAAGTCAATTTCTTCCTATGTAAATCTGGCAAAAGTATTTAACCTCCAGGGGCTTCTTCACCTAGAATGAGGATGTGTGTGTGTGTGTGTGTGTGTGTGTGTGTGTGTGTGTGTGTATGTGTGTGAGTTAGAGCAAAGCTTCTTAAACTGTGGGTTGCAACTCCATATGGGGTCACATAATTGAATGTGGTCATAAAAAATTTGGCAACAGTAAAAGTTATCAAATGTTCTGTCAAGATTTAATTCTTTATGTAAAAATAAATAAACACATTCATCTCATTAGTATGCAAAATTGCTTTTGTCTTTAATAAATGGAAAAATTTTATATATATATATATATAACAAATTGTTTTAAAGTAAATTTCTTTATGATTTATTATGAGTAAATACTTGATTTGTAGACTTATCTTATATACCTATATTCCCAGAGCCACTTAAAGATTTCTCAGGAGAAAAGGAGTCATGAGTGGAAAATGTTTAAGAGCCCTTGAATGAAATAATCTTCATGATATTTTTCAATTCTAAATTTACGATCTTATTTTGTTGAGTTCTCAGGGAAAAATTAGATGGAAGTTGTAGGAAGTTAGGTTTTGGTTTAATAGATAAACGACCTTCCTATCAGAGCTGTCCAGTTAATTAACTGGCTGTCCACAGAGGGAGAGCAGTCACTGTCCCAGGCAGAAGCTGTATGACTGACCATTTGTGGGGGTACTGTAAGAAAACTTGCTGCTGGGTATTACAGCCATACTTTTATAGATTCATATGATTAAACTGAGACCTATTGAAGACCTTAGCTTAAAAAGCCCAAGGTCCAGGGCCATCTCCAGTTGTCCTGATCTTTATCTGGCCACTGGACCCAGATGGCCCTGGAGGGGAAAGTGAGGCAGGGGACTTTGCACAGCCCTCCCTCAAATACAATTTACTTGAATGTCACAGCACCGACTCCCTGATACCATGGGCCTTTTTGAGAATGAAGGACAAACAATAACAACAATGGTAACAACAGCGACAACAGCATTCATAGAATTGTCAGGAGGGCTATTAAGTGGCGCTGGAGTACATAGAGCTGTGGCTCTGATCAGCAAGACTACTTTGTGAGTTCAAATCTGTATGACTTCCTTGCTATATGACCCTGGGCAAGTCATTTACCCCTGTCTGCCTTAGTTTCCCCATATGTAAAATGAACAGGTGAAGGAAATGGCAAACCATCCATTAACTTTGCTAAAAAAACCAAAACAAAAAACAAAAAAACCCAAAACAAACAAACAAACAAAAAACCAAATGGTGCCATGAAGACAATTGAAAATGACTGAACGACAAAGAATGTCCTGGTTAGTAGAAGGTGACTTAGGACAAAAGTATCTAATTTGTGGCTCACCAGCCAGCTACAAAATTTCTGAGTGCAGCTGAAATCAGATTATGAGTTGCAGGGAGCCTTAGAACACAGCACTGAGAATACAGAGGAACTTTGGCACACAAGACATAGAAATGTCATGGCTAATAGAGATCTTAGACCACAGAAAAAGATATGTCAGAATTGCAATTGACCTTGGAGTATAGAATTTTAGAGGTAGAGGGAACGTTAGAATTCAGCTAATCCAGAATCCCATTTCATAGAAAACTGCTCTCCAGTGTTTCACGGAGGCATGAAATTTCCTGACTATATGATGTTAAGTGTTGTGATCTGAGATTTTTTTTTTAGTTAGTCATCTGCTGAAATTTTCTAGGGTAAGACCTCCTATATCTATTATTAAAGTGAACAATGTGTTTATTGAAGTAACTTTCATGGAATTTTCAGCTAGTACCCCTAATCCTTCAGGCCTGGGGTGGGGTATCCATTAAGTCTTTCCACCCTTTTCCAGCTGGAGAAATATAACTTCTTGGTCAGACCTTCTGCATTTCTAAGTCTGTAGGTCACCCTGAGGATAAGGGAAGCCTTAGAGGTTGGGAAATGTGCTGGGAGCTCCAGAACCAGGGATCATAGGGTTTAAAGAAGGAAAACATTCTAGAGATCCTCTAGTCTGATATCCTCTGAGGAAGTAATAGGGCCAGAGGTAAAATGTCACATAAGTACCAAGTGGAGTAAGGAAGATCTGAGCTCAAATCTTGTCCCATCAGATACTATCCCCACACAGATAGCTGTGTGACATTGGCTAAGTCCCTTTGCTTCTTTCAGCCTCAGTCTCCTCAATTGTAAAATAATACTTTCCTCAAAGAGTAGTTTTTAGGATCAAATAAGGTAATATATGCCAAGTACTTTGCAAATCTGTGAATGTCAGCTGTTATTATTATTAGTAATAGTAATTAGCAGAGCAAGAACTCAAACCCAAGTCCTTTGACTCCAAACCCACAGTCTTTCTTTGGAGATTGGGTGATTTTTCATGTACAAAGGGAGACTCTGGAAGAACTCTGACTCTCATCTGGAATGATCCTAGCCTAATCTCAAGGATGGCCATGGTGAGTGGGCTGAATGCTGGGGAGGCTCTAGGTCCACTGGGCCTCTGACAGTACTTGGGGCTTTGAAGATACAGTAAGGTGGATTTGTATTTTCTCCTGTACTTTGAAGTTTACAAAGGACTTTCTTCAGTTTATTAAACCCAAACATCAGGTAGTATAAGGATAATTATCTCTAGAGTTTGCAAGTAAGGACTAGAGAAAAATGCAAATCTCCTTTCCCTTCCTTCCCTTCTCCAAGAGAATTAAGGCATGGAGGTGGGAAGGGATGTATCTGAAGAATGAGTTAGTCACTTTTCTCTGTCTCATCCTATTTGATCATCATAACAATACTGGAAGTTAGATGCTATTCTTACATCCATTTTACAGATGAAGAAACTGAGGCAGGTAGGAGTTACATGACTTGCCCACTGAGTAAATTTATATGGCTGGTTTTTAGCTCAGGCCTTCTTGAATCCAGGTATTGCCTACAGTACCAGTGGGCATTGCACTGGGATTATAATTTTCCCTTCCTAATGTAAAAGTCCAAAGCTAGCTCCATTTCATTTTCTCTCCAGTCCTTTTAGCTGGGAGCTGGAAAGGATGCCAAAGACTAACTAGTTCAACCCTTTCATATTTATATAAGAATTGAAGGTCAGAGGGGAGATATAGCCTGCTCAAAGTCATACTCAGAATGATAAAATGCTACAATTGAATTAGGCCCTTTATAAGGCATCTCTTGCATTCTGTACCTGAGCAGGAATCCCAGACTTGAACTCATATACCTCCAGTGATAGAGAACTTATTGTATCTAAGTGGTTCAGTTGGTAGACTCAGGAAGCTCTCAATTCAAATTCAGCCTCAAGTCACTCAATTCCTGACTATAGCTGTTTCTTCACTTATAAAATGAAGGTAATAATAGTATCTACTCACAGGGTTATTTGAGAATCAAATGAGACAATGTATATAAAACTCTTGGCAAATTCTTAAAGTGCTAGATAAATGCTAATTATTATTTTTATTCACATCATGATAATGATGATGATGTCTCCAGACAGCCTATTTTACCTTTGAACAATTCTAATTATTAGGAAGGTTTTTCTTATGTCAAGTTGAAATTTGTCTGCTTTCAACTTACTTCTCATTTCACTTACTAAAAAGGAGTCCAATCCTTCTCCTAGGCATAAGAGGCCAGTGGATTCTCATGGGAACTATCAGGTAGAGGGTGATTTCTGTACAACCATTAGCTCTTCTTGGACAGACTCTGGATCATTGAGTTTTATAGCTGTCCTGGCTTCTCTTGGTCATGTATCTGAAGCTATGTGGGTTACACCAACTTTTGGACACAAGTAATCTCTTTCCCCTCTACTCAAATATCGGGTTTTTGGTGCCTGTCATCCATGTCCAAGTTCTCAGTCCCATGTCTATTAGTTGAAGAGAAGACAACCTTTAAACTGTCTCATCTTGCCCATCTCTTTATCTTTATTCAGAAATCATGTCTCTGTTTCTCTCTTCTACCCTTTGAACACCCCTTCTGAACTTCTTTTCCTTCAATATGGTTTTTCTGAAGCTTTGGATACTGTGTATGCATGTGTGTATGTCTGTGTGTATGCTATTTAGGGAGTTTATAGTCCTATGACACACAAAAGCATCTTAAGACTAGAGTACCATTGATTTGGAGCTGGAAGGGTCTTTAGAGGACAAATATGAACCCTTCACTTTTCAGTTCTGGACATTGAGGCACAGAGAAGTTGATTAACTTGCTCAGGGTTATACAAGTAGATGTCTGAGCTGGGAGTTGAAGCAAGGTATTTTGGACATTAGGCCTAAGATCCTATCCATTAAGTCATTGGTTGGGGACTGGGGACTATGCCATGCAAAGGTCTGTTGAAGGAACTTAGAATATCTAGACTGGAGGAGAGAAGTCTTGGAGGAGGGAATAATTATTGTCTTCAAGTACAAGGAGTATTGAAGTGAAAGCCAAGGAGACAGAGGTTTGAGTTCTGGATCCCCTGTCACCCACAGGCAAGTAATGTTCACCTCATTTTTTTTATGTGTATAATGAGGCTGGTTGGATTAGATGGTCTCTAAGGTTTTCCTACCAATACCGACAATCTACAAAGTGTGCTCTAGAGTCCCTTTAATCTCTAACATTCTATGTTCTATACTTTGTTCTATTTCAACCCTGATATTCCACATTTTTCTAAGCTTTCTAGACCTGCAATTTAGTGTTCTGTCTAAACCCGACATGCTGTACTTTAATAGACTCATCCCTAAATTCCCTGGATCACCCTGCTTTTTCACTAGCAGGAATTTCCTCCTTTTAACAGAGTTAAATTCTTGTATAAATAGATAAATCCTGCTTCCTCTTGTACATGAGGATGGGATAGGATGGGAAACAGTTGTTCCTTCTCTTCCCTCCTCACAAACATTCTGCTAACTTCTGGAGGGTCAAGGCCAGGTAATTATTAACCTGAACATCATTGGTTGTCCTGGCAACATGGTACAATATTTGGGCACTGGACTTGGAGCAAAACCACCTGGATTTGACCTTCAACTCTGTTACCTATTACCAACTGCATGACTTTGGGTAAATTACTTTCTTTCTCTGGCCCTCAGTTTCTCCATTTGTAAAATAAAGGAAATAGGATTATAGATGGTTTCCAAGGTCCCCAACAGCTTTAATATTTTGTGACTCCTATTAACTAAAAGTAGCCAGGAGCACCTTAGAAGATGGGGCACGGCTAGCATTCAAGTGGACAAGAAGAGGCCAGGAGGACTTGAAGGAATATACTTCCCAATGTCCTCAGTGAGTTAGGTAGATCAAGTAAGTCTATCTTAAATGACTCCTTGCTTCCCTGTAACTCTTTTATCTTTAACTAGTTCTCTAAAATCCTTAGTATCCCAGGAAACCCCAGCCACTGCTGGTCCCACATGCCCTGTATAATCCATCCTTCCTGAAAAGTGCCTTGTGTTTTAAGTGGCAATTACATTTCACTTAGATTTTCAAGAGGCATTTCAAGCAGTGGTTCTGGTCTCTTTGCCTTTTTAGCAATTTCTGTTAGGAATGGACGGTTATTGTTAACATTTTAAAGATGAAATTGATGTACAAAAGCTCTTCCCTGGTTAGATTGGAGTAAATGGTCAGAGCCTGTGCATATCATAGACTAACAGAGTGTTTGAGATGGAAGGGACTGGAGCTGGAACACTGAGACTAGATCAGAGCTAGGAAGGACATTAGGACACATTTGAGCTGGGTGGGACTATTTTTTGCCAAAGAAGGAAGGTGACCTATTAAAGGATGCATAGGGAATTAGTGGCAAAGACTAACACCAGAACCCAGATGCCCCAACTCCAAATTATTTGGTGGGTAAGCCTACCCTGGCTCTATTTGGTGATTTCAGATTCGTAGCAGGATAGAAGAAGTTGAGAATGGAAATTAAGAGACATATATGTCCCAACTTCTGCACTAACTTATTCTGTGACCTTGCTTCTTCATTGAAACAGCGAGTTAAAGTAGGTTATCTTTAAGGTAACTTTCAGTTCTATAATAGTTTGCATGACAGTGGGTTGCCCTTCACATGTGTGCTTCTCTCTTTTTTCCACCTTTGTCCTTAGAAATATAAGAATGGCATAGCTCCAAAGTAGGCAGGCAGGTAGTGAGTTTCCTAGGACCCTCTTAGGACTCAACTTCTGGGAGCCCTTAAATTAAAATTCAGGGAAAAGGAGAAAAACAACCAGAGATCAGATTCCTGTTTTGGGCAGAGACTTAGGGTAGATGATAGAATTTTGGAGGTGGAAGAAAACTTAGAAATAATTTAGTCTAACCTCTTCCTGAAGCCAATACCTCCTTTTAGAGATAAAAGATTTCTCATGACTTTAAGCTTCTCAGACTTCATGATTCTAAGATTCTATAATTTCAAAATCTCATAAGTCTATAATCTCAAAATTCTAATATTCCAAGATATTGTCTTTATAAAGTTCTAAGGTTTCATAATTATAAGATTATATGATTTCAAAATTTGAAAACTCTTTATTTCTAAAATTTTGAGAATCTAAAACCCCAAAGTTTCATGCATCTAGTATTCCAGTCTTCTAAAATTTTAAAGAACTATGAATAATCAACAGAATAAGTCTTTATGTCTAGAGAGATGCTGCCTACTGCCTTCTGCACACAAAGCTTCTACATACATAGCCCCTACACCCAGGAACACAGGAGTCTCCAGCTTTTGGCTCACACAGTCTTATGGGAAAATAGGAGTCGTCGGGTTTTATCATTCAGTAGGCACCTTGGGGGAAGCCGTACTTCCCAACCCCAGAAGGCATATATATGTTCATATATGTTCATATTCATAATATGTTCATATGCAGGTATGTAACTACATAGTTACATACCTGAGTGCTTAACTTGCTAACGCCCAAATAAATGAATGGTTCTGAGATAAAGAGATCTGAATATAAGGGGGGGGGGTCAGATTGTAGATTCTTGTTGCTGCTTTTTGTTGACTATGCTGTGGGGAAGCAGCAAGAGATATTCCTAAGGCCCAAGCACTGATCCACCCTGAGAAACTGTGCATAAAAAGCCATAATAAAACTCCGTGGGTAGGAAAAAGATTTTCCTACCAGGGATGATGTGGCAGCATTTCAGAAGAAATGTGACTAATGAAATGCTGTGATAAACCCACTCAAAGGATTCCAATTACTTTCCAAAACTACCTCTAAATTCCCCCCCCCCAAATCTCTTTTAGCCTTCAGGTAACTTCATTTCTTTCAGACTCTTTCCCAGCCTTCTTGGTCAGCTCTCTGCCAAAGGACTCCCTCCCTCCTAAACCCCTTTCAGAGAGCTCGGGCACACAGACTCCTTCTCCAGTGGCTATTGATTTCTTTTCTACAACTAGCCCCATCTAGGTTTCATTCCTATGCCTATATTGCACTTACTTCCTGCTCAGCCCCAAAGAACATCCAAGTTGGGAGAGGGATATATAAAGACAATAAAGTGTACACTACTGTACCTGATGCAGTCAGCAGCTGGAGGATTTGCTGACAGGATAGCAGAGCCCCTGATTCTCAGTGCCTCTCGTGGTCTGTCTCTCTGGCTCAACTTCCTGCAGCACACGATTTAACGACTTGGAGCTTTCCCAGACCCCAATATGATGGCAGTGGTTATAGTGAGTGACAGAGGTTTGCTCCCTCCCTCTGCCTCCTCCCCCTCCTTTTTGCGTCTCTCTCTTTTTCTCTCTCTCTTTCTCTCTCTCTCTCCCTCCCTCTCTCTCCCTCCTTCTATCACTTGCACACACACACACACACACACACACACACACACACACACACACAGAGGCAAGCAGCATGTATATGTGAGTCACAGTCAGAGTGGGAGGGATCAGATATTTGACTGCAGAGTAGTGGAGATGTTGAAAATATCCCCAGTGAACTTAGAATCACAGAAAGCCAGAGCTTTGTGGAAACTTCAAGTCAGGGCTGCAGAATACTAGAGGGGGACAGCAATTCAGAAAAGAGAACCCAGAATGCAAGAAGAGTCTTAGAACACACAAGACAGAACATCAAAGGTGATAGGGACCTTAAGTCATTGAACACAGAATACCACAGGAGGAAGGGACCTTATAACACAGAACACAGGATTTCGGGTTCCTGACTTGGCCAAGGCTGATTTGTTTATTTGTCCATCAAGTGCCATGACAAAAGCCGCCTCATCCAGGAAGTCTTCCCTGATTCTCCTACTCTTAAGTATGCATCACATATCACTTTTATATACTCCCTTGTATTGGAGCTTTTAAGGTACTTATTTCTCTTTTAGATTGTCAATTCCTGGAGACCAGGAACCATATCTTACTCATCTCTTTTTCCATGACAGACAGGGTTAGTTGTTGAGTTGAATTTGGATTCCCTTTAGTTTTCCAGAGTGTAGTTTTCCAGAGATAGAGGTGGATCCTAATATAGAGCATCTGTGACCTTGAGCATTCACCCTTGCCACTAGATCGTGTAATAACTGGTCCTTGGATAGCACTTTTCTGCAGCATTCATTCACTCACCATCCAGGAGTACAGTTATTAACTCTATCAGATAACTTCCAGTTACACATCACCAATTGCCCATTGAACGTTTCTAACTGGATGCCCTACAAGCATTTCAAACCCTGTTTGTCCAAAACAGAACTGATTATCTTCTCCAAACCTACTCCTCTTTTAAATACTTCTCTTTCTGTTGAGGTTACCATAACCCTTCAAGCTTCAAGTCATCCTTGACTGTTTACTCTACAAGATGGATCACCCCATATATCCAATCAATTGCCAAATCTTATTGCTTTTACCTCCATATCTTTCATGTATACTACCTTCTCTCTATTCAGTGGCCACCATGCCAGTTCAATCCCTTATCACTTCTCACCTGCACTAATGCAACAGCCCCCAATTGGCTTCCCTATTTCAAATATCTCCCCCTTCCTATTCATTCTCCACATAGCCTCCAAATTGATTTTCCTAAGGCACAGATCTGATCATGTCATCTCCTATTCATTAAATTCCAGTGGCTCCCTATTACCTCTAGGATCAGATATAAATTCCTCTGTTTGGTTTTAATACTATTAACAACCTGGACCCTTTCTATCTTTCTAGTTGTCTCACTTATTTTCCCTTTGATCTGTCCATAATGACTTCCTCTTTCTCTTATACAATTCTCTATTTCCTGTTTCCTCAGACTGGTTGCCCCCCTCCCCACCTCATGCCTAGAATTCCTTACTTGCCTATATCTTCTAGGTTTCCTTCAAAAATCAAGTAAAATGCTTTCTTCTATAAAAGTCTTTTTCTGACTTCTCCAGATGTTTATATTACCTTGTATCTATTCTGCAAATATCATGCATATAACTACATACATATACATATGTGTATATATATATATATATATATATATATATATATATATATACAATGTAAGTTCCTTAAAGGAAAGACCATCATATGGATCCCCAGAACTTGAGATAGGGTTTGGTACATAGTAAGTGTTTAATAAATGCTTGTGGATTGATTGAGTAATATTCTTCCAATATCTCTGACCCCTTTGTACAACTTGGAGTTTGAATTAAAGAGGTCCTTGGATGCCAGGCTAAGGAGATTTGATTTTGTGAGCCATAGGAGGCCATGATGAGCCATCAGTGGCCCCAAGACCGCTGACCACCAGCTAAGAGATCTGATTCTAGGTTCATCATTGAAAAATTCCTTCCCTTTTCTGGGTCAAATATAGAAGGAAATGCTGGGATTAGGTGATTTCAGAGGTCATTTCAAGCTTGTGAATGCTATGTTACTGTAAGGAGACAGGGAGATTTTACATTGTCCAGAAATCAGTGGTAGAAGCCAGGGCTGTTTATTTTTTTGGTCTTCCTGTCACATAGATACAGTTTAGTCAGGAATATGAGCAATGATCTTGCATACTTGGCTTATTACTGGTTATTGCTCAACTTTTTATCATAGTAAAAGATAATGTTAGAAGCCAAGTGGGATTCATGCTCTGGACTTTACGTAGATCCAGTGAGTTCTTTTCTTTTCTTTTTTAGCACAAACCCCAAAATAGGTTTTGGGTACAGAAGATCTCCACAAGAGTTTAAACTGGAGTTATAGGAAATTTCTAATATTAAATCAGATAGCTGTCTGAATTCATACCAGACATAGGCAGTTAAAAGGACTAGATAGGGCAGAGTGGAGATGGTTGAGCAAAGGCAGACATTTATTTGCCCAAGCTTTCTCAAATTCCTCTCCAAACAACTTTAAAATAATGCAGCAAAATGAATTTTGAAATAGCAGAACAAACAAAAAGATGGGATAAAACAACTTTCCAATCCCATGACAACTTAGAAGACTGACAGGAAAGGTCTGTATCACTGGAGTGAGAGTGGAGCATAGTTCAGTGCAGGTCACACCCAGCAAGCCTGCAGTAAAGCCAGAACTTCAATACAATAGTGGGCCACTATACAGGAGGTACATGCCAGGAACATGTCTTGGGAGTGACTAAATTGGCAGCAGTATTTCTGTAGTACTCAGTCCATAGTTTGTAAGGGAATCAGAAAACTAGAAAGAAATTATAGGGGATCCTTTGTGGGCACTGGGGGCAGATTCTGTTGCATTGCCCATATGCAGTTCTGGGTCACAGTTTCAGGGTAGAAGAGTGATTGTGCCCAAAACACAAGCCAGCAGAGCAGTGAGCACTCCCCTCCTTAGATCATACCACCTTGGAAGAACTGAATATTTACAGATCCCCAGAACTAGCTCTGTAAACAACAGCACCCCAAAAAACTACTCTACTCTAGGAGTAGTATCCAACTTTAACATGAAGTTAAAAATCAATAAATGAACTGGAAAAATAAACACATGACAATAAAAAAGAACCTGGAAAGTTATTATGTGACAAAAAAGATCAAAGCAAACTCAAAAGAAGAATACAAAGTCAAAACAGCTACATCCAAAGTCTCAAAGAAAGATGTTAATTGGTCTCAGTACCAAAAAGAATTCCTGGAAGAGATCAGTAAAAAATTTGAAATTCAAATAAAAAAAGATAGAAGAGAATCTGGGAAGCTACCTTAAGTGTGTTCTACTCTTGGGTCAGCATCCACTCAAAAACATAGCTAATGGACCCCTACCTATGTGTTTATTTTATTTTATTTTATTTTTGCTTTTTTGCTGAGGCAATTGAGGTTAAGTGACTTGCCCAGGAATGTTACTATGTGTTTATTTTTACCAGTCAGAAGACATATTAGTTCAAAACAAACAAAAAAACCTCCTCACTTTAAGCAGTCTAGCAAAAAAGGTGACAGGAAAATAATTCCTCCTGTTCACTCACATGGGATACATTCTTCATCAGGTTATCATATCACCAGAGGGAGGAAAGCAATTCAGAGAATACACATGGCAAGTATGGAGGGCATATACATGGAGAATATTCTTGAAGGGTCATGCATTAGGAACTTACATAGCCAGGATCCAAAATAAAGGCAAATGCATGAATAAGAGAACCCCATTGCTGTTTTACAAAGGCTTTATATTGATGTTCTCTGGTAAAGTCATTCTGTTCTGTTAGATGTTATATCTCTTCTCTCCACTGGGTGTGTACGCTCTGTTCTGGGTGTTGAATCCCTGCTCCATTATCTCTTCTGAGTGTTTCTTTCAGTCTCATGGCTCAAGAACTCTTCCTTCAACCATCTTCTGGGCCTCATATCTTCAGGACTATCTACTGACTTTCTGTTCCTATCTGCTAAATTGTGGTTGTCAGAGAGATCTTCTCTGACAGGAGCAACTTAGTACTTTTAGTGCTTAGTTGTGTGAGATATGAATCAATCATGACCCCTCATATTTAATTAAAAGCAGCTAACAAAACCCAGTCAGTGTGCTTGCAGACTAAGATTAGGTCTACTTATGGTTCTGATTTGAAGTCCAATGTCCCAGACAACCATCTGACTTAGGAATAGGATATTTATATTTTTAATCCTGATCAGGATACTGTGCCTTACCCCATCCTCAATTCCATTTCAAGGTCGTTGCACCAATGCCCCAAATACTTTCTGTGCAAAGTCTGGGTTTATTCTCAAAATGATCTTTGGCATGAAAATGCAGCTGAGAAAGCAAAAAATCTAAGTGAAGGAAACAAGGTCATTACTCTCTTACATTTATGTGTGTATTTGCCAGGGACAAGAAAACCCCCTACTTTGTTTGTGTATTTAGGCCAGTCTTATTATCTCCCTATGTTATCATATTTCATATTTTTTTGGAAAAAGCATTTTCCAAGTCCTTGTTCTCTATGAACCCTAGAACTGCAAATTATGAAAAAGAGCTATCTTTCTAATACTAATATCAACTACATTTTATAAACACTTTGTGTCTTTCCTAGCGCCTAAAATACACAGTAGTATGCACAGTAGGTTTTTTTTTTTTAACAAATATTTGCTGATTATTGATGGATTGATTACCTTGCAACTTTGGGAAAATAATTTCTCTTTTTTCCAGATTTCAGTTTCTTCTGAAATTAGAAGTTAGTCTAGATGATTAAGATCTTTTTCCAAGTTGACACTCTATTTTTTAATAAGGTCATTATAATTTTAGATCTGAAAGAACTCTTAGAAATCATCTCTTCAGGGCCCCTCATTTTGTAGACTAGAAAGCTAGGAAGTTCAGTGAAGGTAAATGAATTGTCTAAGGTCACAGAGGTAGTAAGGAATAAAGGAGCATATGGAAAGCCAGGTTCTTTGATTTCAAATTCATCAGGCTTTCCACAATAGAATCACTTTTGAACTCTGGCAATTCAGCTTCTAAATACCCTCTCACTTCTCATATTCTCTTATCTATGTTCTTGTATCCCTTCCAGATCTAACTCTATGACTCCATGATTCTGTAAATTACCTCTCCAATTAAACAAGCCAAAGAGACCCCAATTTGTGAGAATATACAAAGCTCTGAAAGGCTAGGGGTTGGGCTGGGAGAAGGAAATAGAAGAGAAAGGAAGTCTGATAAACCTTTGCCATTAGCAGTCAAAATTAAGAGTCAAGGATGGGGATCAATTAACCAGGCAAGACCTAGAAGGCAGCTAATGAATGGGGAAAACATCTATTTGCTGGGCCTTTGCTATAGTTTTTTCCCCTAATGCTGAAATCAGGATTTTTTTGCGGGAAAGAAACAAATTAACCTTTGGTTGGATTAGAATTTAGTTAGAGAAATGATCATTGTTGAAATTTTAAGTGGATAAATATTTTCATTTTCTTTTATCTTCTCCAGGTAAAAATTTTTGTTTTGAACACAAACTTTGTAGAAAGCCTTAGACTTAAAATCAGAAGATCTGGATTTAAACCTTTGTTTAGTGAACATAATATCTAATTGTCCATTGATTGTACCAATAGAACCTCAAAAGCTTCATGGGCAAAGCTAAATTCATCATCTTTTCTTTTCAACTTTCTTTCTCCCCTCTTTTCTCAAGCAGCAAAAGTGTGTCTAAACTGGAGAAATTAAGAGAGTGTGACATTGGAAGGTATGCTTGCCTAGGTGAGCCTGATACTAGATCTTACATCCCTTTCCTCTGCATTTTGTTTCCTTCTTTGAGCATAAATCAGTGGCCAGTAATCCTGGAAAATGGATATTTTCATCCTTCATTCTGAAGAGTCCAAACTACCCAATCTGCACTTTGTCACTATGCCTATGCCTCAGATGTTATATCACTCTGGAATATCCCGCCACCATTTTGGCTCCCTTCTCTCATTGGTGACCTCTCCCTGGGAGGAGGAGTAATTTTATAGAAGTATATACTATATGTGAATAATACTTGTGTGATGCAAGTTATAGTTATTTTTGTACCTATGATTCTTCTTCATACAAGGAGAATGTGAGCTTTATGAGGTCAGAGACTATGCTATCTTTCATCCTTGTATTGTCATAAACAGCAAACCAACTATTATAATTTAATAC
>JAJPUD010012099.1:4147-19147 GCA_023553655.1 Myrmecobius fasciatus
CTCTCTCTCTCTCTCTCTCTCTCTCTCTCTCTCTCTCTCTCTCTCTCCCCAAGAACATGGAGTTTATCATTTAAATGTTAAAAAGGGAAACCAGATGCTATAGTTATGAACTTTTGGAATCAACTATAATCTTCCTATTAAATTCTTCCATCCAGGTACAAGCAATTACTTGCTTGATCTAAAGGTGCAGAAAATGCAGGCACACAGGATTTCAGAAAGTCCAGTTTAATAAGACAGGTGGGTAACTAATAATGTGGAAAATTACCTGCAGATTGAGGATATTGGGAATGACTAATGGCCAAAACTAAGCGAGTAAATTAGTTGCAAAATGATACCATTTGCGATAGTTGTGTGAATGGGGGACAGAAAGGCACAGTGGCATGTGGCAGTGAGTGGAGCCGAGCAGAGCTTGAATATGGCCCAGGCTCAAGAAGCCTGCCATCAGCTCAGGCATTTTTTTTAAGGAGGAAGGGGAAATTAAAAAAAAAAATCTTCTTTTTGTGTAATGTGAGCTGTTTGTGTAAGATTTAATAGTGCAGACACAGGAGCCTAGTTAGATTTGTGAAGTTTAACAACAAAGTCACAGTCAAGGTCAAAACATTTACAATTGAAACTAAAGTGGGCATTACAAAGTCAACAGAATTCAAATGGACAAATAGAGCCATAAAATAGAGAGACATACGGGGTGAGGGAGGAAGTATTTTTGGCAACATCAAATTCATGTCTTCCTAATTGGATCTATGCTGGGATTATCAATTTATAAAATTGGTTCCTGATTGGTTAATATAATGGATATTTTTTATTTTGTTTCCCCCTATCTGGTTTTGATTAAATAGAAATATCTTAATTCTATTGAGATATCTGAAGTGGTAGAAGGCCCAGGCTGAATCCCAAAAAATGTATCTTATTTTGAATTGACATTTTCAACCTAGTGATTGTAGGATCATAAATCATAGATTCCCAGAGCTATGGTTTAGAGGAACCTCAAAGACCATTGAATTCAACCACCTCATTGCATGAAATTGAAAGCCAAACAAGTGAAATGACCAATCCAGCATTGCATGACTAATTACTGTCTGAATAAGGATTTGAACCAAAGTCTTCTGATACTAGAAGCAGTACTCTGATCACATGTCCAAATTCAGACCCAGGGACAGGTCTGAAAAGAACCAATGAAGTCACTAAAAACTTGTGGTAAATGTGTGGGAAAGTAAATACTACTACAGGCATTTCCTAGAGAAGAATAAGATATGTTGTGGGTTGATTGTTGTTATTATGCTATTGTTTGTAAGTCTCATGGCTTTAAATATATATATAAAATTATTATTTTTTGTTCTTTATAATCAATTGTCAAGACTCTTTCCCTACCTAATGATGCCTCTGAGTCCCTTCTATTCACCAATATCAGTAGCTAATAAATGGTTATCTCACTCTCACTTTATCCTAGGATTTATGAGATTGTGTTTATTGGTATTTAATGCATCTCTAACTATCTAGAGGACACTGTCCACTTTGGTGCCCTGTTGCTAACTTAAATATAACTCAGGATGTACAAAATGGGTATCATATTTTCTCTTAAATCTGATCCCCTTTCAAAAGGGACTCTTTCTTTTTGGGGCAGTACCAAGTATTGACCTCCCTTTTAAGATTGTATAATAGCAAAACTACTATAGTGACTCCAATGTACTATGTGAAGAACTAGATAAATCTTAAACAAAAAAGTAAATAAGAAATTAAGGGTTTAAATAGAATTATAGAAAAATATATGATATATATATGATAGTTTTGTGGCAATTATTGTATAGAAATAGGAGAGTTTTATATTATTCAGCTATACATGGCAGCCTTACAAAAAAAGAAAACAAAACAAAAAAAAAACTAGGGAATAAAGTACTTACAAATACAGAAAATTCTACCAAAAACTTAAAGAAAATTTAATGTCAATACTTTATAATGTTTTAAAATAGGGAAATAAGTAGAATTAATAAAGATCATCAATGTTTTAAAAAGATATATATTCTTGATATGTAGTCAAAGAGAGCACACTCATATCATGAAATTTATAGTTCAAGACTTCCCCCAAAAGATGTAAAAATTTGAATAAATTATTAGCAAAGACACTTAACATTATAGGAACAAAGCAGAAGACATTTTTTTCAGATCTGTGGGGATGTGAAGGATTCAAGGATATATAAAGAATGAATTTACATTTAGAATATAAGAATAAAAGCCATTCTTCAATTGATATCTGTATAAAGGATATGAAAAGGCAATTTTCAGAGAACTAAATGTATACTACCAATAATCATGAAAATATTCTAAATCTCTAATTTGGAAGTACAAATTAGAGCAATTCTAAAATTATGCTTCATACTTTTAGACTGATAAATTTGACCTAAAAAAAAGGGAAAACAACTAATACTAAAAAGATGTGGTACATTAATGAACGATTGATATAACTGTGAATTGATGCAGAAATTAGGGATGCAATTTGAATCTATGTCCCCAAAATACCCTTAATGTGCCTTTCCTAAGTCTCAATCATAACACCAACATGCTTCAACATCCATAAATATCAAAGGAAAAAATAATTTATACAAATATATTTAAAATACTTTTTGTTATTGTAAAGAATGTGAAACAAAGCAGGGAAATTTGCCTGTCACTTGCGAATGAATAAATAAATTATGGAATGTGAATGTAATGGAATACTATTACAATATAAAAATATTTATAAACATGATTTCAGAGAAATTTGAGGTAAATTGCATTAACAGATGCACATAAAATGAACAAATATAAATAAATAACAAATATATAACAATAAATAAATATACAATATAATATATATTATATATAATTTTTATTGTTTACATTTATGCAAATAATATTTACATTATTTAATATATTATATAATAACATACAGTACAATAAATAATGCAATAAATAAATAGCATAATATGCAATAAAATATTTTTTAAAGACTTAAAAATTCCAATCAAACAATGAGCAGCAAACAATATTTCCATAGGATGGATGAAGAACTATCCTGTATTACATACTTGCTGACAAAGAACTTATGGACTCTGGTGGAGAATGAAACTTTCTTTTGCACAAGGTTGGTGAAGAAATTATTTTAGTATACATTTTTTTGTTTTAAAGATTTCTTTCTCTTTTAATAGGAGGACATCAAAGAAAATAAAGGTAGAATTTCATTCATTTTTTAAAAAATAAATTTATTTTGACCCATGAAATTGAGTATATCAAAATTGTTTATCACTAAATTACCTAAACAGGTTCTTTAGAATTTGATTTAATCTTCATGTGCACATTTTTTGGACTCTGGAAGTCTTTAATACAAGATCACCAACTACTAAGTTTAAATAACAAAATTTTTCACATTCAAGCCAGATATTTGAAAAGGGCTGAGCAAGTCAATATAGAATTCTATGTCCAGGGACTGAAACATCACTTCTGCCAGACCTTTTCAATCAAGTTGTGGTGGCAATATACAGTGAACACAGAAAAAGAGAGGAGTGTACATATATATATATATATATATATATATATTTCTTAGAGTTAGTATTTTCATTTACTTATTAAAGAAGTAAAAAATAAGATATCGTATGACAATGAAGGATAATATAATTACTGATTGGTAACAATCAACCTAGGATCATGGCTTGAAAAAAATGTATGGGTAATTAGCAATTCAAACAATCTAAAACTAGAGACACTAAGGAGTTAGAAAGGATGAAGTTTAAGACTTGGAGATAGGAAAGTTTGATTTCAAATTCTGGCTCTGACAATTACTGTGAAACTTAACCTCTTACCCATTAATTTATTATCTGTATAATGGGGCAATTCATAGCACTTATCTAGTCAAAATTTTGTAAGGATAAACTGGACAAACTAAGTAGTGCAATAGATAAAGGACAGGACCTGGTGTTAAAACAAACAAACAAACAAAAACAAAAACAAAAACAAAAACAAAACAAAACAAAACAAAAATAAAAAATTAGTTAAATCTGCATTCAGACACTTCCTAGCTGTGTGACTATGTGTAAGTCACTTAATGTGTTTCCCTGAGTTTCCTCATTTGTAAAATGAGTTGGAGAAGAAAACAGCAAACCACTTAAGAATCTCTGCCAAAGAAATGTTAAAGAGGGTCACAAAAAGTTGGGCATGATTAAAACATTAAAGAATAACAAGGATCAACTGAGAAAAAAGTGTAAATATTTTTTAAAACTTTAAATAAACTATGCAAAAAGTAGCTACAATTATAGCTATAGATATCTATTTATAGTCATATGAAAAATACTCTGAATTATTATTGATTAGATAAATGAAAATTAGAACAATTCTGAGTGTGTCACTTCATATCTTCCAGATTGGTTAATGACATAAAAGAAAAATAATGAATATTGGAGGGAAGGTGGATAAACTGGGACACAAATCCATTATTGGTGGAATTGTGAAGGGATAAAACTACTTGGAGAACAATTTACAACTGCCCAAAGGGCTATAAAACTGTGCATATCTTTTGATTCATCAATATTACAGCTAGGTGTATATCTAAGGACATCCCAAAACAAGGAAAATTATAGGGTTTTAGTGCATTTATTTATTAAATGTTCAAATGAAAAAGAAAAAAAAACAGAAAAAGAAAAAAAGGAACAACATCAAAAACAAAAACATTGTTCAGTTAGAACATCAGGGAGAGTTATTTCAGAAAAATATATATCATAAAATACATTGTATTCATAACTGTCCATCTTTTCTTTGCGACCTTGTAGGTATTCTTTTGTTTGCTGTGTGCTTTTTACTTTAATTTTTCTCCCTTACTACCTTGACCTCCACCAATTTAAACATAGACATATTTATGTATATATACACATATATCTACATAAACATATACACATACATTTAAAAAAAATTAAAATGATTGAAATGTAATGTAAATTTGAAAAGGACATACTTGTAGAAAAATGTTCATTTTTATAGTGTCTAAGAATTGTGAATTTTAGGAATCCCCATCAATCGGGTCATGACTAAATAAATTATAGTATTTGATTATAATGGAATATCATTATGTCATAAGAAATAAGAAATAGGATGATTTCAGAAAAATCTGAAAAGCTTCTATGAACTGATGGATATTGAAGTGAACAGAACTAGGAAAACATTGCACACGGCAATGGCAATATTGTTTGATCCACTACTTTGAATGAGTTACCTATTCTCAGCAAAGCAATGGTCCAAGACAATCACAAGGGACAAATAATGAAGTATACTATCTGATTCCAGAGAAAGAACTGATATTTTTTAAATACAGACTAAGCCCTGCCATTTGTTTTTACTTTCTATCATTCATTTTTTTCTTTTATTCGAGTATTATACTAAATGACTAATATGGAAATGTTTTACATAATTGCACATGGATTAGTATATCTGATTGCTTATCATCTCATGGAAGGTGAAGTAGAAGGAAGGAACAGAAGATAGAATTTTGTATTTAAAACTATAGATAAAAATAAAATAAAAAGGAATCTAAATAGCTTTAAAATAGGCAAATGCTGAAGATACAGCATATGAGGGAAGAAAAGGGAGCTCACACAGTTATGCTATTGCAAATGTATATTTTAAATTCCAGGAAAAATATGCTTTCTGTAATAGGTAGATAAGGATTTTGTAAAACCATCTTCTGTGTGTTACAAAGAAGCTCAAAACCCCAAGCAGGAAATGCCATAAATAGACAAATAAAAGGTTTCATTTGACAAGTGTAAAAACTTAAGTTTTGGTAATAAAAATTCATTATTTGGTAAAAATTATGAGGAAAAGAATCTGGCAGAAAATGTGCTGTAGAAAATATCTCATATCATTTACCAAGATAAGATTAAAATGGATATATGATTTAGATAAAAAAGAGATTGTATGAAAATTTGAAGAACATGGAACATATTATCTAGCAGTAATAAAGATAGGTGAAAAAAAATTATGAATAAACAAGAGATAAAGAGGGGTGTGAGGTATGAAATGGCTAATTTTAGTTACATTAAAATTTTTAAATTGGTACAAATAAAACAAATATAGCAAAAATAAGATGGTAAGAACAACATTATGGGAAAATTTCTATAGACACTTTTTCAGAACAAGGTTTCATATCACATACATACACAGACATACACACACATAAATGCATGTCTCTCTCACACACACAAATTAAAAAGCAATATTGTTTGAAGAACAACTTAGAGCAAGCAAGTCATTTTTATTTTTATAAATATCCAAGTTAACTACAAAGGATCTATGAAGAAAGATATTATATGCAAGAACTAATTAAGTGAAATACACTTAAATGATTTTACACACATGTATTTAAGTGAAATATACATAAATGATTTTACACATACATATGTGTATGTGCATGTGCATGTGTGTGTGTGCCTAATAGTAGCCAACTCTAGGGAGAGGGAAGAAAGAAGAAAAAAGGGGAAAAAAGAAAGTTACATTATAACTGCATTACATATTTAAAAAGACAACAAGCTGTATGTTATAGATTTGTAGTTTCATGTGAAATCATGTTTTTTTTCCATTCTAATATGTTATGAAAATGCTTGTTTTCTTTATTTAGTTCAAAATAAAATCAATTAAAAATGTTTTTCTATTACTCCTTTTCTTCCTATTTCCACTTCTAGTTCAGAATTTATGCCTCATGTAGCGTATCAGACAAGTTTTTTTAAACAATTTGCCCATCTCTAACCTCACTCTAATCCATTCTATAAATGTGTACCTTTCATTGCACAGAGGTACTCAGGTCACTCAAAAATCTCCAATAGCTTTACGTTACATACCAAGTAAAAAGTGCAAAGTCATATTCAAATACTTTCATAATGTGGTCTTGTTTTACCTTATTTCAACTTTTCCCCTACATATATGTGTCACACTTACCTGCTTGTACATAATATATGTATATATATGTATATGTATATGTATATACACACACACACATGCACACATATGTCTTTCTGAGTTTAAATCTGGATTCAACCACTTACTAGCTATTTGACCATGGGCAACTCATTTTACCCCATTTTCCTCAATTTTCTCATATGTAAACTAAACTGGAGAAGGAAATGGCAAACCATTCTATTATCTTTGTGAAGAATTTTTTTTTAAAGGGACACAAAGAGTTAGACATGACTGAAAAATTACTAAGAACAACAAAGTATCATCAAATGAAAGTAACATCCTCTACCAAATCCACAAAGTAATTTTCTGCCACTTCTTTTCTCAGAAAACATGGATTGCATTGTGGTAATTTATGTACATGTTTTATTTCCTCTGGAGAATTATAAACTTATTGAGGATAAGAATCATATCTAGTTCATCTGCTAATTTTGTTAATCCCAAAACATGATGTTCAATACATATTAGGTACCCAAAAATGTTTTCTGAACTTATGTCTCTGTCAGATAATCCTAAAATTCAGAATCATAGATTCATAAAATATTAGAAAGAACCATTAAGTTAATCTAAACTTCTAATTTTAAAAATAAAGAAATTAAAGATCAGAGATGTTGAGTGACTTATTTTCTCAGCTAGGCAAAAGCTGATTTTCTCATTTTCTCAACTCTGAGTTCAAGTCCTAGGTCTTAAAATATATAAATCAAGAATAGAAAGCAGATCTCTTCATTCCAAGTGTCTTTCATTACCGTGTTGGTATTTATGAAACCCTTACTATTCTAGTCTCTTAAATCAACTATGACAAACCAGGAACAAATTTTCACAGTAGGCAAAATTCTTCACTATCTCGATTTTTTCCTTTCATTTCACAAATTCATAGTTTCTTTGAGAAGAGCTATCCTCAAATTCTAAGAAAAAATGTGTCATCATAATCATCAACAATTATATGCTACAAGAAACCTTAGTGGTCAACTAGTCCAATTCAATGGTATGGGTAGGGCTGTAGACTATTAATGAAACCAATTGAGTAGAGACTCAAGATGATTTCTCTCTAGAGAGGTACTGAGGAAGTGAGAGATCCTAAATAGAACAGTAAAAGGATGCTGGTAATGGGGTAAGCCAGTATAGTTTTCTCTTTTAATTAATAATTCTTATTAGTCGTTTCTATAAGTTAACTGAATATGTGTTATCATAGGCCTCTATATTTAGGCATTTGGATCAAAACCTCAGTCATTTTATCCTAATTATAGCTCTGATCCAAATAAAACAATCCCCCCAAAACTTATTTTTCCACATGAATCCAGAGTTATGACAGATCTACCCTTTTCAGAATCTATAGCTTGCAAACCTAAGCACAAAATTATATATATATATATACATATATATATATATACATATGTGTATATTTATAACATACATATACATATATATATATTGTATGTGTATACACATTGTAGATACATGTACATACAAATGTGGGTTTATGAATTTTAATAAATTCCTGATATTGAATAAAATGTGCCAGAGCTCTCAAGTTTAAATGAGTTATTTCATCATAAAAAAAAAGAGTAAAAGGAGGGAGCACTGAGTAAAAAGTGAAGGTCTTACTGCCTAGGGATAAAATTCTACACAACTATACTCATAATGAAAACATGAGTAGCCAAAACATGTCAGGCCCTGATACACCAGAGCTTTCTTTTAAGACAGTGTGACAAATAGAGACAAAATGATCCGGGGATATACCACTATCTGTCATGATGCTAACATCAGAAGGTTAAGTATATCTCATTGATATTCATATTATTGATTTGTTATGAACATATCATCCATGGATTTATCTGGAAATTTTATAAATTATTTATTTTGCACCCTTTGAGCAAATTGTGCCTACTGGGTAGAAGTAGAAATTGAAATAATGAGTCCATTGTTTTAGGATGTGGATTGAAAAAAATTTTCTTGAATCTGAGCTGGTCAACATACCAGGAACTCAAACTTTGAAGGTAATTTGGGGTTGGGGGAATAAATCTGAGAGAATGCTAAAAAGATAATGTTTGGTAATGTAGACTAAACCAGAGAGAAAATGTTTACCCAGAATTTTGGCATATCAATTGACTATAACAGAATACTTAAGTTAATTTGATACCAACTTAAAATCAATAGAATAGGACATGTTACATTTAACTTTTCTAATTCAGTTCTATTCAAGAGAGATGTTTACTTAAAAATACCATACAAATTAGTGTTTCCCTTTATATCCTTTTTTTCAATATTTAAACAGCTCACAACCAGGATAACAGTATGTCTCTTTTAGTCACAGATTTGAAAATGAGTCTTTTTAAAAATAAATAGATATGATGTGGATTATTAAAAAGGTTAATTATGCCTTAAAAATAAGAATATGATGAGAGAACATGATTTTCACATTGTATAATGTTGTGTTGTATCTAGCTATGTCTCTATCATCAGCTAGCTATGGGGTATTTAACACTTTTTTTAGGTTTTGGTCTTTTCATCTTTAACATGGAAAATTATAGAAAAAGCTATTATGATCTTACTGTTGTGTTCCAATGGGTAATGGGAGTAAGAGATAACCAATGGGCAGGCTTTATGTTCTCTTATTCAGTGTTGATCTCAGTAAAGTTAATTAAGTTTGAGGATATGGGAAATGAAAATGGCAAAGGGAGCCACAAAAAAGTAGCAAATATATTTTTTTTATTAAAGCTTTTTATTTGCAAAACATATGTATGGGTAATTCTTCAACATTGACCCTTACAAAGCTTTCTGTTACAAATTTTCCCCCCTAGTCCTCCCTAGATGGCAGGAAACCCACTACATGTTAATTATGTTAAAATACTTGACAAATTGAATATATGTATACATATTTCCACTCTTATTGTTGTGCAAGAAAAATCGTATCTACAAGAAAGAAATATCAGATAAAGGAAACACAATGCAAGCAAACATCAATATAGAGCATAAAAATATTATGCTGTGGTCCACATTTCATATTCCTCTCTCTGGGTGTATATGGCTTTCTTCACTGAACAATTAGAACTGGTTTGAAACATTTCATTGTTGAAGAGAGCCATGTCCATCATAATTGATCATCATATAGTATTGTTGTTGCCGTGTATAATGATCTCCTGGTTCTGCTCATTTCACTCAGCATCAGTTCATGGAAGTCTCTCCAGGCCTCTCTGAAATCATCCTGCTGGTCGTTTCTTACAGAACAATAATATTCCATAACATTCATATACCATAATATGTTCAGCCATTCTCCAATTGATGGTCATTCATTCAATTTCCAGTTTCTAGCCACTACAAAAAGGGCTGCCACAAACATTCTTGCATATGTGGGTCCCTTTCCTTCCTTTAAGATCTCTTTGGGATATAAGCCCAATAGAAACACTGCTGGGTCAAAGGACATGCACAGTTTGATCATTTTTGAGCATAGTTCCAAATCCAAAGATAATTTTATCAAAGTAACCTAAAAGATATACAAATAAGGGGAACTTATACTGTTAACAGCAGGAGATGCTCCTATTATTGTTCCTTTGGAGCAATAAAGCAATATGTAGAATTCCTATCATGATGAGTTTGATTTGGTGATAAATACTCTTGAGTTAGAACAACATATGACACATAAAGGCAAAAAAATTAATTATAGTGGCCGTATTTATTCAAATATCACTTCTTTTCTGAAACCAAGGAAGACCTTTGTCCAAACTGACAAAGAATATCTTTGGTAAATCTCTCTGCTACATCCAGATAAAATTGATCAAAGTAAAGAAGTCCCAATAGCAATTGGGTTCAATATCTATGAAATATTTTTGAAGGAAATTACATGAAGAGCACTAACAGGATAAGAAGTCTTGTATGGACTATAATTTCCACTATAGAAGAAGAATAAGCATCAGTGAGATCACAGATCCCCTGAAAGTTTTGAAGTAGGGTCATGTTGATAAATATTCAGAAAAGAATGTACAGAAGATTCTTAAAAAAATATCAATATTTTAAAAAAATTTGTCTGGAGGAAGGAAATTTATAACATTAAAAACAGTTCTAAATAGATTGCTAAGCTGACAGTCTTTGTTTGAAAATTGACTTGATTTCATCTAAATAAAAACTATGTGGAGAGCTAGAAAGAATAGACAGAATTTGAAATAGGGAACACAGTGTTTTATATTTCTGCTTCATGTGTCCTATAAGAAAGAGTTATGGGTCAAAGAGAATTTATCTGTTTTTTATGTGAGTCAGTTGAAGAAGTCTTATGAGTAAAGGTATACCTCTAGGGTATTAAGGAGATAATAGCATCTAACTGAACACCACAACTGCTCCCAAAGACACTCTAAAAGCACAGCCTCTCCAGGACAAAATCTTGCCAAGCCTTCTCTGGGATAACAGGTCATGGCTAAGCTAAACCTACATTGCAATAGGAAAATATCCTAAGTAGATCTCATCCCAGTGGCTTAAACCTATGCAAACAAATTGAATTTCCTGCCATTACCTGGGGAAATTCCTTAGTAATGACCACTGGTCATTGGTCCCTGCTATTTGCTTGCTTTCTGGAGACCACCAAAAACTCATATTCAGTTACAACATCATGAATTATGCAGCACCAACAATAATATTGTTATCCACTTTCTCCATAGTATCAGGTCATAAATATACTTTATTCCATTACAGATACTTAGCTTTCATTTGCAAGAGCCCTGTACAAGCCAAATCTTACAAAGAGAGCTAGAAGAAATAACCTCTCAGATATCATGAATTTCACTAAGTCCTGCTCAAGATTTTAAATTTCCCCTTACTCCTTATGGAAGTGAGCAATACCATTCTCCCCTGTCTTATGTACCAGACATAAGAGAATAGGCATTTAAAACCTACCTTTCTTTGCTTTTTTGACAGCATTTGCCCAAATTTATAAATGGTTTCCTGCTAAGTTTCCCATTTAATACAATCATATTTTTAAACCTGATTGTAACTCCAGGGAATATAAAAGGCAAAAGGGATTAGAGAAAATTCGACTCAACCAGTCATATCAGACAGGATCTGATAGCAGGTAAAATGTGAATTTTATCCCACCCTAAAGTTACAGAAGTTCAATGTTCTTAAACGTCAAAATAAGTATTCCAAAGAGTGTTTAAAATTTGGTTCTTTGTTGGGTCTCCTTCCTGGGGAAGGGGATAGTAAATGTTGTAAGATCTTGTAAATTCCAGTAATACAAGGAAGAAATGTGAATAGAATTGGAGAAACCCAAAACTCTTCTCTTCAAAGTTGTAGACTTACATTTCTGGAATCAACACATCTACTCTTTTAGTAGCTAGGAGAGCTAATTTTGAGGTTTAATAGGTTTTGATTAATATTGATATGAAAAAGAATAATCTTTTTGATCAGGATAAGCTGTAACTACTGTCCAATCAGTAAAGGATACAAGAGATTTATAGCATGAACACTTATAAGTATCACCTAGTGATTCACAATTCCAATCACCACACATTGCTCTATACTGAGAAAACCATCAGAAGCTCTCTGTCCTCAATGCAATAAAATACCACCACTATTTTGCTCTAATTTGCCTTTCAAGGATTATTTCCCACTTTTCCCACTAATCCCCATCACAAACTCTATCAACTCATTTAATTATTATTATTTTTTTGCTTTGAAATATTTCTGAAATACTTTGTTTTTATATGCAACCACACACACAAACATACATTCATGCATCTCTGCATACATTTCTATCATATATCTAAATCAGGTTTCATTTATTTTTATGAAGCATCCCAGTGTGCTCTCACCTGTCCTCCCTATCTGGAAATAAGCATCCTTGACCAAATGATAATTTACAAAGGAATTCTTAAATATATCAATGATATAAGACAGTATAGTTATTATTAGCACCATTTTGCAGAAAAGGAAATAGAACCTTCAAGAATTAACATGCAACTTTCTTTTTTTTAATTGAAATCTAATATTCTTTTTTACATTACATTGCTTTTCTTAATCTCTGTTATATCTCATGTTGCTATCTTCTATGCTATATCACATTCTATCTTGTATCATGGTTATTTGTGTAACATGTCTAATTCCCCCCCCCCATTGACTGTAAGCTCCTAAAGAGTGAAATATCATTGAGATTTAATGTCCACTTCCAAAGGGAACTACCAACTAAGTTATTGAGTCACTAAGAAAAAAAAAAGAAGATATATTTAGTGGGAAAATGCATACTACAAATTCAGTGCAATCAAAGATTCTTGCATAATATAGGAAATTAGATTACAGGATCACATATTTAAAAATGAAAGGAAATTTAGGGATCATCTACTCCAACTCCTTTGTTATACAGATAAGGAACTAGAATTGACCTAGGATAAATGTCTTGTCCAAGGTCATAGAGCTAGTCAGTCTCTTAGGCAGGCTTATAAAGTTACATCATATATCCCACTAGTTCTGTACAATAACAAAAGAGCTGTTCAATTTGGTGTAAAAACCTATAAAAGTAATCATTTGAAATAATGTAAATCAAAATACTGATAGAATATTTCAATTCTCAAATAGTTGACTTGATAGACTCACCAAAAAAGAATAATTTTGTAAAACAAAAAATTATCTGCCCTTTTTTTCTTTAACTTTTTACATGCTAAAGCTCCCATAAATGACCAATTTATCAGCACCCCAGTAAGGGCTGATGGAAGTCATAGGAGAGAGAATGCTTTTCTTTGTTTCTCACTATAAGTACCCTTTTGAATTCACCACAGTGTGTGAGCACAGCTTACAGCATTTTCAATATAACATTAGAGTGTGAAAGAGAAAAGGCAGAGATCACCCTGAGAGAAATGCTACTGAGAATAACTGGAAAAAAGTCATCTTCTTCATGGTAAGATTCACAAAGTAATTCCATGGCAGAAGAGTCAAGGTAAATATTTACTGCAAGTTTCTTAGAACCTGCAGTAGTCTGAAACCTTCAGTTTTTACTATTTTAATATTTATCTCATACTTTTGTAAATTAGTTTTATGACCATCATTTCCCAAAGGGTATCTATTTGTGAAAATTGCTGCATCGGGGCCATGCTCTGCTGCTGATATGAAAGAAACTAGTTTTTCAATGAGGCAACAATGTCCCCATCAGCCCTTTGGTGTAGCAAGATCCTTCCTGTCTTTTCTGTGAAATACCCTCCCATCAGAGAGTACAGATGCAGGGTCACCATTCCAATCGGGAAAATACAAGCCGACTTGGAGATTTAGTCTGATAAGGGAAATGGAGGTGACCGGAGAGGGATGTGCCCTCTGCAGAGAAAGGTTCAGAATGAATTCAGGGACCCTTGCTGAATCACTGATGAAGCAAACCCATTTATTGCAAAGCACTCTGTTTTCTGAGGCTCAAAAAGACTCAGAGTTCCTATGTGATTGTCTGAGTTCTCCATGTGGAAAAAGCTTTGTCTTTCTCCATAGTATACTTAAAGGGTTCTATTACAATGGACAAAATGGTATTGCCCCTTTTCTAATAAATCTTTTGTTTGTCATTCAAAGTTCTTCAAACCTAAGCCTTCCCATACATTGCAGTATCCTTATACCTTCCTCTCTGATCCAGTCTGTTTCACAAACAAAACATTCTATCATTCTGCTTTGCCCATTTTCTTTGGCCTTTTCCAATGTCTGTGGAGTTCTCCCTCCTTGCTTCCTTGGCACTTTTCAATTCCCAACCAAGATCCCTTTGCTGGAAGCCTTTTCCTGACTCTTCTTAATGTGGAGATTGACCTGTACTGGATACTCATTTATCCTGAACATAGTTTTTTTGTAAATATTTGTTTTCTTGCTGTCTTTCCCATTGGATTGTGAGCTCTTTGAGGGCAGAGATTCTCTTTTATTTCTTTTTTAATCTCCAGCACTTAGCACAGTGCCTGCTACATAATAGGCATTTAATAAATATTTATTGACTAGTTGATATATATAGAAAACAAGGATTGAGAAATAAGCTAGTAATTCAATAATTTTACTTAATTTGTCTAGAATACAACATTTGATGAGGAA
>JAJPUD010012099.1:21557-50996 GCA_023553655.1 Myrmecobius fasciatus
CATACATATATATAATGTTATGTACACATAAGTGTACATTATTATGTACAATTATATATTATATATAATTATTATACATTATTATGTACAATAATGAGTACAATAAGTACATAAAACATGTATAATGTATAAGTACATAATGTCCTTAGAAAATGAGTAATATTTTAGGAGAGGATTTGGAAAGGCCCCATTTCTTCATATAGATGGCAGCTGTTGAGCTGAGTCTTGAAAGAAATCAGGGTTTCCAAGAAATGGAGGTGCAGAAGTATTCCATTGCAGACATGGAGTATTGCCAGAAAAAGACATAGTAATGAGAGGAGTGCCATGTGTGCTTCATTTTCATTCACATTATTAATAAAACTATTGAATTTTTGAAAGAAAAATCCCAAGAATCTTTTATCCATGTTGACAGTGACCTATTAAATTCACTCTTTTGTTCTATATTTTCAATTAGTTCCAAATCCACCTAAATTTCTGTCATCTAGTTCATGTTTATCCATCCTGCACACAAGAACAGCATGAGAGATTTTATGAAATGCTTTGCAAAAAAGTATATTTCTCTGATGTGTCAATCTAGTTGCTCTGTGAAGATAGGAAATAAAGTTACTGAGGCAATGACTTGTTCTTGATGAAACCATGATAATTTTTAGTAACCACTACTTCTAAGTACATTTAAATCATCTTTTTAAAGAGAGATTCTAGAAATTTTGTTTTTACTTCTCCATCACCACCACTACCAGCATTTCCCTGGTCTGATATTCTAGCTCAGTAGACTATATATAATAAGTTCAAACTCTTTTTTTTCCATTTTAAGAAAATTAGGACATTTGCTCTTTTCCAGTACTCATTCTATTCTAAATTTTCCAGACAAAAATCATAGCAAGAAGTTTAGCAATCTTATTTGATAGTTCTTTCAGTATTTTAAAACAAAGCATCGGGGCATGGTCACTTGAACTGATTGAGGCAGCATGCCATGTTCTACCTTTCCCTGTCCAAAAAGCATTCCCTTGAAATGGGAGAGGGGACTAAGCAAAAAAAAAAAACAATTAAGTAGTTAGTTATGTATATTACCACGATTTATTAAAATCATTCCCATTTACTTTGGTCAATATCTATTACTTCCCTCTTAAATGGTGGTTTTCTTATGAACAGATTCAAGAATTGTTCCTCCTGGTATATAACACTATCCTACCAATACAGTGGTTTCTTCTCCTTTCAGGGAAGAGGAACAAGTCAGAATTTAAGCCTGAATAATTTTTGCTTGTTCAGCAGTAAAGAAATAAAATGTTAGACTTTGGGAACGGGAATATTACTTTCTTATTCCATTCCAGTCATTGATAACAGATCTTTTTCCTTAATATAATTTTTAATATTGTTCATCATCAACAGCTCATTTTTGGCTTTCTGATATAATAATTACATGGTCATGCTATTTAAAAATATTAGCCTGTTACTTTCCCTTCTTTCCAAAATTTATAATTCCTATTTAAATTCTTATTTGTTTCATGAACCTTTTAAGCATCCACAGCAGTCTCTTAATACAGTTCCCTTTTTCTTCCTATTTGAATCATTTATGTTTGTGACATATGTCATGATTAATAACAACCAAATAACATCCATGGAAAAGAAAAATAATTTTTAAACAATAATTGTCATTAGTCAACTCCAATAATTTCATTTTTATAGGATATAGTTTCTTCATCCTTTTAAAAGAGGAAAATCTATGTTTCCAAATACTTGTGTACATTTAATAATTACTTTCTTTTTAAAGAAAGATCATTTGTTTTAGTAAAATGGTATGGTTACTTCAAAAAATATCCAAGAAAGAGGGGAGTGTGTTTAATTTTTCACAAGCATGTTTAAATTTCAAATATCATAATTCAAATCAGGGACCCTGGTTTAGTCATCAATTTCTCATGTTGAAATTTTTAATAAAGATTTAGGATCTTAGTCTAATAAAGACTGAATTTAGGTTAAAAACATCAGCTATGCAAGTTCAAAAGAAGGGAGAATAAGAGCAACAATTCATGCTAAAAAGACCTGGAGGTAGGGTTAGTTGTCTAAGACCTCAAAATGTGCCAATATGTGATGTGGCTGCTCATAGAACCAAGCCACATAGATTGAAGCAAAACATAACCATTACAAGAAGTAATGTACCCACTTTTCTTGGAAAAGTTAAGACTACAAGTTTGACAATTCAATAAATATTTGTTAAATAAATACTAAGTGCTAGTATAAACATAGCTACTCAAGAGACTGAAAATCTAGCAGAGGAAAAAGTTGTGTACATGTATGTATAATATGTGTGTATGGATATATTTTATCTCTTTCTATATATACATATATATGGATATCATACATAATATTTGTTCTCTATGTATACATATATGTGTGTGTATACATACATATTTATCTTATCTGTGCATATGTTATTCATAACTATTTAGGAGAGATCAGAAAAGGAACAAGATTCAGAAAGGGAATGATTATGTTGGGGTGAGAGATATCAGGGAGTTTATATGTGTATATGTGCGTGTGCATGCATGTGCATACATACATATATAACATTGTGTATATGTGTGCCTTTAGTACAAATTAGATTATGAATAACTGTCTAGGAGAATTCAATAGGAAAATACAGAAGATTCAAAAAGGGAATGATTTTGTTGAGATGAGATATCAGGGAGCTAAGAGACACTAGAAGAGGGAAGGCTAATACTTGGCTGGGGAAGAGGAACCAATTTATAGAAAGGAATCCTAGATGGAAGAACACAAACTTGACCTTGAAATAATAAGCAAAGGAGTGCATTTTAGTCATAGAGGTCAATATATTTGCAAATGTATAGAGGAAGATGAGGGCAGCACAAAATAAGGAAGAAGGGAGGACATCTATTTAACTGGAGCATGAAGTAGGTAAAGGAGAGCAGCATGAGATGAGGTGAGTGAACTGCTATCTGCCCCAGATATCCATGTCCCCATTTTCAAAAGAAACAAAGGTCAATTCTGAAGGCAATATCACAAAATAGATTTTAAATAAGTATCACTAAATTTGCAGTTGGTTGTAAAGTTAGGAGTTGAACTACAAGGGTACAAAAGCTACCTAGTGTCTTCTACTGAAAAACAAACACAGGAAAGAAGACATTCAAATAAAACAAAAGAAGTCTTTCCTTCCTTTGTGCTCACTCCTACAGGAGCAAGCACAACAACAGTGGACTGTCATAATGAAACCCCAAGTGTCCCCACCCAAACTAAATTATCATTAAACAGGAGCAATTCCTTGCATATTGTGATGCTTTCATTTCTTAGAAAATCCATGTCATTAGCATTGATTTTTTTTTTAGGGGAGATTAAAAGAGGTTTAGTTCGGAGAGTGAGGCAGGAGTCTATATGATCAAACCCATGTAGCTCTGGGTCTCAAAGATGACATTTCCTTCTCTGCTTCATTAACTTGCACAGTTTGTTGAGCCTTGACTCTTTCTAATTAATTCTTTTACTGGATTTTTTTTTTTTTTTTGAATGTGTATCATCTTTCCCAAACCATATAAAATGAAGAAATCTCTCTAAGGTTTTACCCTTTTAATTATTATTTTTATTGCTTAAATGAAGCTCCAGAATTGCAAATGTTGACATTTTAGTTTATTCAAGTCATTAGAGTTTTCAAAGAGAAGGGAAAGAAAGAAAGGCAAAAGTGGAGACAGGGAAAAGGGTAAAGAGGGGAGCGCCGATGAGGATGGGAAATTAGGGCAAAACTGTATTCTGATTGTCGACACAAACATGCAGAGAAAGAAGAAACAAATAGATTTGTCAAGAGAGACCTCCATGATGGCTTTGCCCTTTTAAATACAAGCAGGAAGGGAAACATCATTAGAGGTAATTTGGCTTGGTCCTTTCCACACACTGGTATGTAGATTAAATGGTGCTAGGTGCCTTCCATGGCATTTGCTTTAATTTAAGACTATTGTACCTAGTAAGTGAGGCACAGCCAGTTTCTTTCAGAAAATTAAATGAAGAAGACAAGCTTTTGGAGAAAAAGAAAAAAATGTCAGGAAAGTGAATCATTTGGAACAGAATCATACTTGTTCTTGTCTCTCCCGATAGTTACCCATACCTTTCCCTCCATCAGCATGAGGTAAGGCTTTCTAATAGATCAATAAAAAAAGTTATTTAACAAACATACATTAGATGGAAAGCATTGTTCTGAGCATTGTGGAGTAATTAAAGAAATAGAAGAAAGAATTTCTGCCAATCTGGAGCTGAGAGCTTAATTTGGAAAATAAGGCAAGTACCAATACTACACTGTCATATGGGATTGATGTCCACAGAGTAATGTAAACAGTCAAGTTTGCCAAATCACCAAGAAGGGAAGAGAATCCTATAATATGGAGTGGTCAGGAAGGGATTTATGAAAGGATTGGGATACGATCTTCACTCTGTATAAGTTATAGGAGCTGGAAAAATAAAGAAGATGTATGATGTCATTCTGTGTTGGAGGAAAGTGATAAGAAAGAAGGGACAAAAAAGAGCATCAATTAGTAGTTGTCTGCTGGTCACTAAACGGGTGACTAATCAATGGACTGCCAATGGTGTTTTCTTGAAAATATTAAGTTTGGATTTAGGTTCAGAATCAGGATTCAAGTCCTGCTTATGACAAATACTGGCTATATGATCCTGGAAAAGAAACATGATTTCTCAGTGCTCCAGGAAACCCTATAGATCATAAATTCCTGACAAGTTGATCCTCTAATCTGATAAAAGCAATTTCTCTTATCCCAGTCACTATTTGAGCTTGGGAATTAGGAAAAGTTCAGTGCTAATAAAGAGGGAATAGATAATAGTTAGTCTAGCCCTAGATCTCTTCAAAAAATGATATACCATAGGCAAATAAGCAAGGATTAATTATATAGCTAGCATTTTTACAATATTATAGTATTTAAAATTATATTAATTTTATATCTCATTTGATCTTTTCAATAATCCTTTGAAGCAGACAAGATTCTTATTTTTTTAGATATAAGGAAACAGGGTGAAACAGATTAAGTGATTTTTTTTTTCAGGATCACATGGATGATAAATATTTGATGCAAGTTTTGAACTCAAATTCTTATGAAAAGTAGTCCTGCTTGATGAGTATGCTAGCATAGATATTGCCCTCAAAGGAGAGAAGCATCTTTGTGAGTGACAGTATGAAGAAGGAAAATGGATAAAAGTTTGAATTTGATGAATGATTAGGCTTTGAAAAGGTCAAGAAGAAATTGGGTAAGAACTTTAGGGAGGAGAAAGGCTGTTCCTTCAGTTGCCTAAAGAGAATTCTGCTTTGTCTAACTTTCTATGATTCTTTTGTTCAGTCCTGAAGCATTGAATATAATTTTGAAGTCATAAACATTCAATCAAATTCTTTGCTGATGATAAATATAGAAACATATATAGAAAAATTGCACATGTTTAACATATATTGATTTACTTGCTGTCTAAGGGAGAGGGTGGGAAGAAGGAAGGGAGGGAAAAAATGGAACACAAGGTTTTGCAATAATGAATGTTTAAAATTATGCATATATTTTGAAAGTAAAGAACTAAAACATTATTTGCTGTCTGTCAAAAACAATGGATACTCAAAGATGATCTGACTGACTAATTAAATATGAGCCATCATTCCAGACTAAAAGCACACTTTTTGGCCTAATATTTAAGGTATCATTTATGTTGGTCTTGTTTTCTCAAATAGATTATAAATCCCTTTACCTTAAGATCATTATAAATTATAAGAGTTTAAAATGATTACTTTCCTTAATTATCTACATAATTAGAATTTCAGCAAACAATAAGTACTCAAATATGTAATTACAGATTGATAGTCATGTGCATTAATAAGGTAGAGGAAGGAGAAGTTAGAGAACCAAATACATTTCTCTTACCAAAAGAATTATTATCTTTAGGTAAAAAGAACAGGAAAAAATATTTATTAGACATCTACTGTATACAAGATACTGTGCTAAGTGTTTTACAGATATAATCTCAATTGATAATCACAACAACCTGAAAAGTACCTCATATTATTATCCCCATTTTACACTTAAGAATAATGAGGCATATGGAGGTTAAGTGACTTGTCCAGAGTCACACAGCAAGTAAAAAGTAGAAGCTGAATTAGAATTCAGGTTTTTCCTAATCCCAGAACCAGTGTTTTATCCATTATGCTAGATAGCTGCTTCTACAAATTATCATTAGTCGTTCTTGTGACCCTCCTACTTAAGTCAAAGTCATTGGCTGGAGAAAAATTACTTAATACTGTTATAGGTGCTTGGTGGATATCACTCTTATTTGAAAATTACATTTTTTCCATTGACAGTTGATGATAATTTTAACATTCTTTTTTAAAATTGTTGATGGTACACTGGGAGGGGAAGGGAGAAAAAATTTTGAACTCAAGAATTTTCATATGACTATAGATAGCTTTAATTTCTTTGCCTGAAAATTGTCTGTTTGTGTCCTTTCACCATTTATCAATTGGAGAATGACTTGTATTACCATGAATTTGACTTTGTTCTTTATATTTGAAAAATGAAGCCCTTTATTGGAGAAACTTGCTGTAATTTCACTTTTCCTACCTCCTTGCTCCAGTTTGTTGCTTTCCTTTTCATTTTGGCTGCATTGATTTTATTTGTGCAAACCCTTTTTAATTTAATGTAATTGGAATTATTTATATTTGAACTTTTAGTGTTCTGTATTTCTTATGCTGTCATAAATTTTTCCCTTAACCATAGATATGATGGGAAAAACTTCCATGGTCCCTTATTTTACTGTCTTTCTTTATCTTTAAATCTAAATTATGGATCCATATTCATGTTGGTATAAATTGTGGAATATAGACCTATATCTAGTTCTGCTAAATTGCTTTCTGTTTCTGCTTTCCTCAGCAAACTTTTGTCAAATGCTGAGTTTTTGTTAGAAAAACTTGTATGTTTCCTTTACCAAAATTTATATTACAATGGTTATTTACAGCTTTGTAGTGTGTACTTAATCTATTTCACTGATCTATCAGTCTGTTTCTTAGTGCCATATGGTTTTGATTTTCACATTGAAGACACATACTGCTGGATTATCTTCCTTCATATTTTTTTTTCATTAATTCCCTTGTTATTCTCGCCTTTTGTTCTATGCGGTAAAATTTATTATTATTTTTATCTCTATAAAATAATTTGTGGTACTTTGATTACTATGGCACTGAATGAATAAATTAACTTAGGTTAGAATTATAATCTATATTATATTGACTGAGTTTATTCATGAGTCATTAATATTTTTCCAACTGTTTAAAAGTCTTTGTGTAATTGAAGTATTCTATTTCCCTTCTATTAAACAGAAAAATTTATATGTATTTTTGTTAAATATCCATTCATTTTTCTTAAGCTGTTAAATTAATTGGAATGTAAATGTGCAAAATAGCATTTCATTATTAGTTCAATTTATTTTCTATTCTTGATGAACCCTTTTCCATTTTTGATACTAATACTGCTTTTTTAAAAAATAAAACTAACCAATTATTTATTTTATTATTTTTATAAAGCCAGCTGCAGCTTCATCTATTGGTTCAAGATTTTCTTACAATTTTATTAATCCCTCCTATGATTTTCAGAATTTCTAATTCAATGTTTAATTGAAAATGTTTAATTTATTATTTTTCTAGTTTTGTTAGTTGCATGATAAATTCATTGATTTGTTATTTCTCTATTTTACTGATGTGAGGTTTTAGAAATATAAATTTCTCCCTAAGTACTAATTTAACTGCATATCATAAATGTTGATATGTGGTCCTATTGTTGTCACTCTTGGTAATGAAAATATGATTTTTTTCCCTATGATATGTTATTAACCAACTAATTCTCTACAATTAGATTCGATCAGTCCTCTATTGAATGCATATTTTTGCATTATGATATAAAAATGATGCTTTTAATATTTCTGCTTCTTTCCATTTTATTTTGTTCTAATACATGGCAAATTTTTGTATAAGTGAAATGTTCCATTGAGAAAAGTACAAAGTTTTGCTTCTTATCCTCATTCAGTTTTCTCCAGAGATCTGTCATATATGATTTTTCCATAATTATATTCATCTTTTTAACTTTTTATTGTTTACTTTTATTAGATTTATTTAGTTCTGAGAGGGGCAATTTGTGGTCCTCTAATAATATAGTTTTACTGTCTTTTTTCTCCTCCTGTAATTTGGTCAACTTTTAGTTTAAGAATGTGGATGCTATACAATTTGGCACACATATGCTTACTGTTGATATTACATGACTGTGGCATCTTTTAACAAAGTGTAATTTCCATACTTATTTCTTTTAATTATATCTACTTTTGCTTTTGTTTAGTTTTGTTGGTTGCTACTCCTGAAGCATCCTTAAGTTGAAGCATAATAGATTCTGCTCCAGCTCATTACTTTTGTGTGCCTCTCTTTTTCCAGTGTGTTTCTTGTAAACAACATATTGTTTTTTCTTGTTTTTAATCCTTCCTGCAATCTACTTTTGTTTTATGAGTTAATTCATCCCATTCACATTCACATTTATCATCACTATGTATATCCCTTGATCTTACTTTCTGTTTATTAAGACTCTCCCTCTGCTTTCATTTTGTCCTTCTTCAAAAGCCTGTTTTATTTCTTTTTTTTTAATAAAGCTTTTTATTTGCAAAACATATGAGTGACCTTTCAACATTGACCTTTGCAAAAAAAAAACTTTTTTTTCCCAAGCTTTTCCTTTCCCTCCCCCCGCCCCCCACCCCTAGATGACAGGTAATCTAATACATGCTAGATAGGATAAATTATATGACAAATACAATACATGTATACATATCTATACAGTTATCTTACTGCACAAGAAACATCAGATCTAGAAAGAGAAGAAGAAAAAAAAAAAACAACCTAAGAAGGAAAACAGAATGCATGGAAATATTCACAGAAATCGTTAAAATGCTGTGTTGTGGTTCACTCTCAGTTCCCACAGGCCTCTCTCTGGATGTATATGACTATCTTCATCGCAGCACAACTGGTTTGAATCACATCATTGTTGAAGAGAACCATGTCCATCAAAATTGATCATCGTATAGTCTTGTTGCTGTGTATAATGTTCTCCTGGTTCTGCTGATTTCACTCAGCATCAGTTCATGCAAGTCTCTCCAATCCTCTCTGAAATCCTCCTGTTGGTCATTTCTTACAGAACAATAATATTCCATAACATTCATATACCATAATTTATTCAGCCATTCTCCAATTGATGGGCATCTTTTCAATTTCCAGTTTCTTGCCACTACAAAAAGGGCTGCCACAAACATTTTTGCACAGGTGGGTCCCTTTCCCTCCTTAAAAATCTCTTTGGGATATAGGCCCAGTAGAAACACTGCTGGGTCAAAGGGTATGCACTGTTTGATAACTCTTTGAGCATAGCTCCAAATTGCTCTCCAGAATGGTTGGATCCGTTCACAGTTCCACCAACAATGTATCAGTGTCCCAGTTTTCCCACATCCCCTCCAACAGCTATCATTATCATTTCCTGTCATTTTAGCCAATCTGACAGGTGTGTAGTGGTATCTCAGAGTTGTCTTAATTTGCATTTCTCTGATCAATAGTGACTTGGAGCACCTTTTCATGTGACCGGAAATAGTTTCAATTTCTTCGTCTGAAAATTGTCTGTTCATATCTTTTGACCATTTGTCAATTGGAGAATGGCTTGAATTCTTATATATTTGAGTCAATTCTCTATATATTTTAGAAATGAGGCCTTTATCAGAACCTTTGGATGTAAAAATATTTTCCCAGTTTACTGCTACCCTTCTAATCTTGTCTGCATTCATTTTGTTTGTACAAAAACTTTTCAACTTGATATAGTCAAACTTATCTATTTTATGATTAATGATGACCTCTAGTTCTTCTTTGGTCACAAATTCCTTCCCCCTCCACAGGTCTGAGAGTTAAACCATCCTACATTGGTCTAATTTGTTTATAATATCATTCTTTATGCCTAGATCATGAATCCATTTTGACCTTATCTTGGTATATGGTGTTAGGTGTGGGTCAATGCCTAATTTCTTCCAGACTAGTTTCCAATTATCCCAGCAGTTTTTGTCAAATAGTGAGTTTTTATCCCAAAAACTGGGGTCTTTGGGTTTATCGAACACTAGATTACAATTGTCATTGAATATTTTGTTCTGTGAACCTAACCTATTCCACTGATCCACTACTCTATTTCTTATCTAGTACCAAATGGTTTTGGTGACCACTGCTGTATAATATAGTTTTAGATCTGGTGCAGCTAGGCCACCCTCATTTGCATTTTTTTTCATTAATTCCCTTGAAATTCTTGACCTTTTGTTTTTCCAGATGAATTTTGTCGTTATTTTTTCTAGTTCAGTTAAA
Source organism: Myrmecobius fasciatus (assembly GCA_023553655.1). Taxonomy (NCBI): domain Eukaryota; kingdom Metazoa; phylum Chordata; class Mammalia; order Dasyuromorphia; family Myrmecobiidae; genus Myrmecobius; species Myrmecobius fasciatus. Next base: position 31,966 of record JAJPUD010012099.1, read on the forward strand.
TAATCTCTTGGGAGTTTGATTGGTATAGCACTAAATAGATAGATTAGTTTAGGTAGTATTGCCATCTTTATTATATTCGCTCGACCTATCCAAGAGCACTTGATGTTTTTCCAATTGTTTAGATCTGACTTTATTTGTGTGGAGAGTGTTTTGTAGTTTTGCTCATATAGATCCTGACTTTCCCTTGGCAGATATATTCCCAAATATTTTATACTATCGATAGTTATTTTGAATGGAATTTCTCTTTGTATCTCTTGCTGTTGCATTTTGTTGGTGATGTATAAAAATGCTGATGATTTATGTGGATTTATTTTGTGTCCTGCAACTTTGCTAAAGTTGTGGATTAATTCTAATAGTTTTTTAGTTGATTCTCTAGGGTTCTCTAAGTAGACCATCATATCATCTGCAAAGATTGATAATTTGGTTTCCTCATGACCTACTCTAATTCCTTTAATCTCTTTTTCTTGTCTTATTGCCAAGGATAGCATTTCTAATACAATATTGAATAGTAATGGTGATAGTGGACAAACTTGTTTCACCCCTGATCTTATTGGGAATGGTTCCAGTTTATCACCATTACATATGATGCGAGCTGATGGTTTTAAATAGATTCTACCGACTATTTTAAGGAAAAGTCCATTAATTCCTATAGCCTGTTTTATTTCTAACCAATGCACTTCCCCAATCCTTCCTCCCTTCTATCTTCCTCTTTCTTTCATTTCTCTCACCTCCTGCTTCCCAGTTGTTCAAGGTAGATTTCTATATCCAACACAATGTGTATATTTTCCCTCCTTGAGTAAATTATAATGAGAATAAAGTTCAAGCATTGGCAACTACCACTCCCATCTTCTAAGTAAAATCTCTTCCTTTTGCACCTCTTTTATAAGAGATAATTTTTGCCATTCGGCTTCTCTCTTCCCCTTTCTCATAATATATTCTTCTTTCCTTTCTCTTAATTTTATTTTTTTTGAAATTTCTCATTATTGTCAACACACATCCCTCTATGTATACTCTTTTTTTTAATATTAGTGGCTCTAACTTCTACTTAAATTTGATGCCACTGGTCTAGAAGACCCCTAAGTCATTTGACTCATGTCCAACTCTTTGTAACCAATTTACAAGGACAAGGAACTTGTTCTTTCTAATTTATATGTCCAGTACTTAGCACAGCACTTTGTGCTAAGAAGGTCCAGGCAAAAAGGAGAACATGCCCCCCAGCTGTAAGAAGGCCCCAGGTGCCTGGGCGGGGTTACCTTCTCTCTTGATGCTCTCAGTGATCTTATTTTTTAATTGAATTTAATTTTTTTTATTAAAGCTTTTTATTTGCATAAAATATGTATGGGTAGTTTCTCAACATTGATCCTTAAAAAGCTTTCCATTACAAATTTTCCCACCAGTTCCCTCCCCTCCCCTAGATGGCAGGAAGTCCACTATGTGTTAATTATATTAAAATACTTGACAAGTCGAATATATGTATACATATTTCCATACGTATCTTGCTGTGCAAGAACAATCATATCTACATGAACAAAAAATATGTGAGAAAGGAAACCCAATGCAAGCAAACATGGATAGAGATCATGGAAATGATATGTTGTGGTCCACATTTCATATCTCTCTCTCTGGGTGTATATGGCTTTCTTCACTGAACAATTGGAACTGGTTTGAGACATTTCATTATTGAAGAGAGCCATGTCCATCAGAATTGATCATCATATAGTATTGTTGTTGCTGTGTATATTCATCTCCTGGTTCTGCTTGTTTCACTCAGCATCAGTTCATGCAAGTCTCTCCAGGCCTCTCTGAAATCATCCTGATGGTTGTTTCTGACAGAACAGTACTATTCCATAACATTCATATACCATAATTTATTCAGCCACTTTCCAATTGATGGGCATCCATTCAGTTTCCAGTTTCTAGCCACCACAAAAAGGGCTGCCACAAACATTCTTGCACATGTGGGTCCCTTTCCCTCCTCTAACATCTCTTTGGGATATAAACCCAATAGAAACAATAGAAACAAAGGGTATACACAGTTTGATAACTTTTTGAGCATAGCTCCAAATTGCTCTCCAGAATGGTTGGATCTGTTCACAGTTCCACCAATGATGTATTAGTGTCCCAGATTTCCCACATCACCTCCAACATTAATCATTATCTTTTCCTGTCATTTCAGCCAATCTGACAGGTGTGTAGTGGTACCTCAGAGTTGTCTTAATTTGCATTTCTCTGATCAATAGTGATTTGGAACACCTTTTCATATGACAGAAATCTGAAAATTGTCTGTTCATATCCCTTGACCGTTTATCTATTGAAGAGTGGCTTGAATTCTTATAAATATGAGACAATTCTCTATATATTTTAGAAATGAGGCCTTTATCAGAACCCTTAAATGTAAAGATGATTTCCCAATTTGATGCTTCCCTCCTAATCTTGTCTGCATTAGTTTTGTTTGGACAGAAACTTTTTAACTTAATGTAATCAAAATTATCTATCTGGTGTTCAATTAAGAGTTCCAGATCTTCTTTGGACATAAATTTATTCCATCTCCACAGGTCTGAGAGGTAAATTATCCTATGTTCCTCTAATTTGCTTACAATATCACTTTTTATATCTAGATCATGAACCCATTTAGATCTTATCTTGGTATGTGGTGTTAGGTATGGGTCAAGCCCTAATTTCTTCCACACTAGTTTCCAATTTTCCCAGCAGTTTTTGCCGAATAGTGAGTACTTATCCCAAAAGCTGGGGTCTTTGGGTTTATCAAACACTAAGTTGCTAAAGTTATTGCCTAGATTGTCCTGGTATCCTATCCTATGCCACTGATTGACTGTTCTATTTCTCAGCCTGTTATGTATACTCTTTCAACAGCCCTAATGATGATGAAGTTCTTAGAAGTTACAAGTATCATCCTTCCATGTAAGAAAGTAAACTATCTAACCTCATTGAATTGCTTAAGAATTCCCTTTCATATTTACCTTTTTTATGCTTCTCTTGAGTTTTGTATTTGAAAGTTAATTTTTTTATTTGGCTCTTGTCTTTACATCAATACTGTCTTAAAGTATTCTATTTCATAGAAATATCCATTCCCTCCACACAATCCTTCCAATGATCATATTCTGTTTTATTGCGTAGGTCATTCTTAATTGTAATCTTCTTTGGCTTCCCAAATATCACATTCCATGCTCTCTGCTGCTTTCATGTAAAAGATGCTAAATATTTATTTATCTTGCCTATGGCTCCACAATATTTGGATTGTTTCTTTCTAGGGGCTTTCATTATTTTCTTCTTGACCTGAGACTTCTAGTTCATTTGGCTATAATTTTCCTAGGAGTTTTCATTTTAAGAAGCTGTTTTAGGAAGTAATCAGTAAATTCTTTGTAGTTCTATATTGCCCTCAATTCAAGGATATTAGGGTAGTTTTTTTTGGCAGTTTCTTGAAATATGATGATTACGTATTCTCCCTTTAAAAAAATAGCTTTCACATACTCTAATAATTCTTGAATGTTCTCTTCTAAATCTATTTTCCAGGTTAGTTGTTTTTCTAATGAGTTATTTCACATTTTCTTCTATGTTTTTTCATTGTTTTGATTTTTTTAATTGTTTCTTGGTATCTCATGGACAATTTATAATCATTAATTCATTTCATCCACACAACAATCCTAGAAGTTAGGTACTATTATTTCTTCAATTTTATAGAAGTGAAAACTGAAGTAAACAGAGATTATGTGATTTTCTTAGGCTCACACAAATAGTGTCTAAGACTGGATTGGAACTCAAGTCATCCTGACAGTAGTCCCAGCATTCTGTGTACTGTGTGAAAGAATATCTGCTACCAAATTATTTCAAAAAATTAGATGACTCTTGGGATAAGGTATAAGTTCTTTATAGATGTATACATCTATATTTGTATATATAAATAGAGAGTGAATCATGGAATTTTGTATCAACTGGGAATCTTAGAGACCATCTTTTCTAATACTTTCTTGTTCCTGACCAAAAAAAAAAAAATCACAGTCCCAGCAGATGAGGGAAATAGCTTGTCTAAGGTCAAAATAGGTAGTGACATTTTAGTCATTTTAGTATCTATATCTATTCATTCACACACCAGGTGTCTCCCCTTCCTATATTTTAAAAGAGATATTGGCATATACTTGATGCTCATTGCATTTTTGTTGAATTTGACATTTGTTATCATATGGATGTTACATATTGATGATTGACTGGGAATCTCTGTTTTTAAGTAAATGTTTAGGTATTACATAATTGTATTTTGATTATCAGATTTCCCTCAGATAGGTTTCCATCAAAAGTGAGCACAGGACAGCAAGGATGATCAATTCTGAAGGATGGAGTCTTTTCAACAGTGAGGTGATTCTGGTCAATTACAATGGTCTTATGATGGAGAGAACCATCTGCACTCAGAGAAAGGATTGTGGGGACTGAATGCAGATCACAATATATTATTTTTGCTAGCATTTTGCTTTCTGATTTTTTTTCCTTTTTGATCTGATTTTTCTTTAGCAGGATGATAAATGTACAAATATGTATAGAAGAGTTGCACATGTTTAACATATATTGGATTACCTGCCATCTAGGGGAGGGGTGGAAAGAAGGGAAGGAAAAAAAAAAAACTTGGAATGCAAAGTTTTGCAAGGTTGAATGTTGAAAATTATCAAAGGTTATGTTTTGAAAAAGAAAAAAGCTTTTAAAAAAAGAAAATAAATACAGGGATAGTTGTCCCAATGTTAAGTATTAAAGAGGTCTCTTTTCTTATTTAATGGAGTCATTTAGATTTCTTTTCATTCCTTCTATGAGGAACACAAACTGCCTAACTATTATGTTTCCTCCTCCACATTTTATTGAGAAAGGCAATAAAAGGGGACCTTGACTATTCTTAGATATGAGGGGATGTGTCTCCTTAAGAAACTACTGTATAGATAGCTTTCAGGCAGAAAGACTAATTGCAGTCTTTGCAGGAAGCTCAGTTCAACCAGAATGACACAGAAGATGAGTGGAAGGCATTCTAGAAGCTATTTACTCCACCTCTCTCACTTTACATATTAAATAACTAAGTAGGTGACTTGCCCAAGGTTACCAGAGATTCTTTCACTACACTACCATGCCTTCCCTTACTACTACATGTAGTACATATAGGACCATGCATCCAATGCTCAAATTGTGCCATTATTTCTAAGGACAATTGAACCAGTCTGCCTCCTTAATGTCTCTTTTTGCTGTCCCTACAGAATAAGCCCATTCTAATGTAAACTTAAACATTATTTTTTTTTCACTGAAGAGCTCCCATTTAATTAGAACAGGAAAGTACAAAGTTACAAATTGCATATACCCCTTTTCAAGAAAGCTCATAGAGTGGCTTAGTAAAACCACATTCTATATCTCTGAGAAAAGATTCTGTTTCTACTCAATCTCTTGAGGAAACATCTGAAGATTGGAATTAGGGATGAGAGTCATTTACAACATGAGTTGCAACTATTTCTCTCCAATAAAATAAGACCCGGTCCAATTAGCTTCCAGTAGCACATTCATTTATGAACATTGTGAGGTAGGAGAGGATTAGAAAGGAGCAAGAGGATGCCTGTAACTAGGGTTTGTCCTTTATATAACTGTCAGGTGTTCTGGCAAAAGGCGGGGGCTGATGCTGAAGGGGTTTTGGAAAGAAGTCATCCAGAGGGAAAGAGAGAGGAAATAAAATCCATAAAGAGACTGGGTTGCTACCACAATGGCTTCATGAGTCAAACAATCTTTGACTTTACTGAAGAAAATACAGGAATAAAATGAATGAAATGGATAATATATGTGTAGTTATACCTGTGTCTGTCTGTGTTTCTTTGGGATGCTGGAAGAAGGGAGCACAGGACCAAAAGGGTAGAAATTACTGAGGAGTGGAACTTTCTTCAGGCAGGTGGCTAAATCTTGACAAACTGCCAAAGCACTTAACAGCAGCCTCTGTGGCTCAGGGCACTCTGCCATGCTTTTAATTTTTTTTCCAGACTGTAGCACCTTCAGCAAAAGGGGCTGCCAGAAACTACCATCAAGGGGAGGGTTATGTAAGTGACAGGAGGTACAGCTAGGTGAGATTAAACTGATAAGTGAGAGAGAGGATGAGAGACAAGGTGAGTAGTAGCTACATGGGTGAATGTGCAGGAGCCAGATACAGAGTCCAGGCTTTGATTTATTGGAAAGCACTAATGGAGATGGGGTTGGGGCAGGTGAAAGAAAGACACAGATCTGGAGAAAGGTAATGCTGGAAGAGAATTTCAGAGGAAAAAGTGCAGTAAAGGTCAAGACAAAACACTAGGTGTGAGCTAAAATGTTGGCTTCATGTGTATTTAGCTAGAAACATAAAGAAAGAATATTTGCATAATGGTGAGGAGATTGTATTTATTTTCAGCTCTTTCATCAATTAGTTGTATGACTTTGTTAAGTTCATTTAACCACTTTAGGTCTCAGTCTGCTTATCTGTAAAAAGGAGGTTATAGGTTACAGATTCTCTAAGATCCTTTCCAAGCTTTCAATTTTGACTATTTTGTGATTACAGGAAAGAGTCTAGTGGAAAAAAATATAAAGTGCAAAAGATAAAAATTTATTTTTCTTTTATTTTTTAAAGAAAGCATAATCACTGTAATTGGAATTTTTTTTTATTAGAGAGTCTATATGTCTAGAATGGTTGTTAGGTTATTACAGGGTTTCATTAACCATGAATGAGAATTTATTTTTAACCATGAGAAATATATGATTTCCCCTGTAAAAAATTATGTGACAAAATGACAGCTTTAAGCAGCAGGAGCTGAGAGCTAGATAGATAAACAAAAATAAAGGTAGAGAGCAAAAAAGAGGGAAGAAGGAGGAGAAGGAGGAGGAAGGGAAGAGAAGGGACAAATGACAAGAGAATGTGAGAATATGACTTTTGGGGAGGGGTGAGATTACTTGAAATTTCAGATATTTTTTAGAGGGGCTGGAAATTTAATAGGATTAGACTGTGTATGTATGTATGTATGTGTGTGTGTATGTGTATGCAAAGAAAAACATGATTGAAGATTCACTTAATTGAAATGAAATTCTTCTAAGCTCACAAAGAAAAAGAAGTTGTCCTCAAACCCCCTTCCTGTGTGTACAATTATTATGAATTTGTGATGACAACTACAAAATGATTAGAGAAAAAGTACTTTGGTGGAGAAAACATTCAAATAGTAGTCACAAGACTTGCTCTGTAACTTACACTGACCTTGAAAAAGTAACTTAATCTCTGGGTCTCAGTTTCCTCATCTCTAACATGGAAAAAATCACTTCTCTGTCTCACAGATCTATCTTCAGATTTAATTGATGAGTTTTCTGAAATATTTTGCCGGTGGAAGGGATTATGTTTCTCATATTTGAGAATAAAATTTGAGCCTACAAAAATATTGTAGAGTGAGAATTATTCATGTAGTGAAATAAAGTCACAATCACCCCCCATCCCAAACAACACCAGCACACAAATACACACCATAAGCAACAACAAACAACTCCATGGGACCATAATATGAGAAAATGAATATATAACTTCACATGATCTCAAAGTTGTCAGGAATGGGGTTCTTTCCCAAAAGCACAATTGTGAGGTCAAAATCAAAAAATATTTAATTTGAAATCAGACATCAAGTGCCAGCTCTGATACATGTGTGGCCTTGAAAAAGTCACCCTCAGTTTCCTCATTTGTAAAATTTTGCTTCAGAATATTTAATTATCAAAGTTTTCTTCAATTCTAAATCCCATGATGAATGAAAACTCAAATTATTCAAGGAAAGAAAACATAATAAGTCAGCACTAAGATGTAATTAACTGATAGCAAAATTGATTTGGACAGAATTGGGAAGAATTGAACACTTGAATCACAGAGGGGGCAAGGAGTACCATAGGCCTAGACTTTCTTATTATAATCTCTCTTTTTTTCTACTTTTCTGTAATCTTTTTATAGTTGGAATCTTCTGAACTAGATATTTCCATCTTTCCTTTAGCCTTGACACTTCCCTGCTAACAGTATCAGAAGCAGGAAGCCCATTAATTACTACTACTACCACAGCCCTCCTTATAAAACTTCTAACACTTAACCAGATCATATGGAATGACTATAGTGACAGTAGTTTTTCCCATCCTAGGAAAGACAGCTAAGAGTTTGGCTTAATGATGTGCCATGTTTATAGAACATCCTCTAAATATATCCTCTAAAAATATCTTCAATGAACTTCTCTCCTTCCTATATGACCTAAGAGCCATTATGCCTAAGTTTCTGGTGACAGTTTAGATATATCCTTTCCTTATCAATTGCTATTCTGTTAGGATGGTTTACTAATTCTACTAATTTTATACTGTCATTTAAGCACATTTAAGAAGTGTCATATATAATCGTAGTTTGGGGGGAGGGTAATGTCTTAATGCCTTTTCTTTGTTGTTCCTATCTTTGCCTCAAATATTCCTCTCTATTCCTACTATTGATTAGTTATTCCACTCTACCCAGGAGTGTTTCAAGTCAAGAATTATCCCCTTACATAAGTTAAAATGCAACAAAGAAAAGCCTATTTGTGTGTTTCCAATATTGAATGACTTATCTAATTCTTCTTACAAATCCTGTAAATCCCCAAATCACTGGCTCAGAATGGATAGATAACTTTAGGGGATACAGAAGTTGATGCAAAGAAATGTCTCTAGCTTTAACAATTTTATCTTGGCTTGACCCGAAATAAGATTGAGAGGTGTTCAAGGTTGAGAAAGGGCCAAAGATATTTGGAAAGTTGGTTAATTTGAATTTGGCTACATGTCTAGCCACCTTTCTATGATTATCATTATGAAATGAAAATAATGATTTATAAATATTTTATTGTAGTCCAAATCTGCTAATATGGGTAATACAAAAAAAAAAAAAAACAAGGAGGCACTTATGAAATCATGGAGAACAAAATAAAAAGGTAGTGTTATAAGGAAGAGAGAAAGTAGAGATGTTTTAGGGCTAAATTTTAAGCAATTAGATGTATGACCTTGAACAATTCACTTAGGTCACCTCTTTAAGCTCATGGTTATTTGATATGTAAAATGAGAACTTATTACATTCTTAGAGACATCATAGAATATTGGAATGCCAGAGCTCATGGTGAAAATACTTTATTATGTATTGATATTGTTTAATCCTTGTTTTATATGGTTAGAAGCAATCTAAACAGAAACCATAAATCATGCTGATCTTAAAGATTCTTCAAAGAAGTAGGAGTAGTTAGTTTGGGTCTATTCAACCAAGTCTTGGGCATACCAGAAAAAAAAGCTTGTATTTGGGTTCCTCATTTGCCTGTGTTTAGACTTTGTTCAAATTTTAATGAATATGCATACTAGTGGGAAGATAAATTTTTCAAACAACCTTACATGGAAACTATCCTTTTGTTTTTTTTTTTTTTTTTGGAAAATCCCTATCTATCTAGTGGCTAATCAGTTGTTTATCCTTATGCCCTTGCTTAAATTCAATGCAATGCAAACTCCACATGATCTTAAGAAGGAAACAATTTTTATGGCTCTTTCTCTCTCTCCTCTACTAAATGATTATTTTTCCCACATATTTTTTCAGGATTTGTTGTTTGATGTTGATTAACAAATTACACTGGAGAAGTCATCTGGTTCATTGAAAGATGAAGAAAATTATAATAAGAGGAATTCATTGACCAAACCAAAAGGACAAAATCTGGAGGAACTAAGACCTGAACTCTTGATTCCTAACCTAATTAGTTCATTACATCCAATTGAATTGGAATATTGAGATCCCTTTAAGTTCCATCACTCAAAATTGAATGGCACATACTTTAAATGTACTTACAGGACAAAAAATCAACTAAAAATGAAGACCCTCTCTTAGTTTCACAATATCTTTTACAGTGTAAGCTACATTGTACTAAATAGAGAAAAAAATTAATAAATACTTTGTAAAGTAAAACATGCAGACTGAAAATCACAAGATTTTATTTGCGATGAAAAAATCATATGAACTAAAATAATGACCAAAGAACAGAGGGCAAATAAATGATAGGATGAGTCAATTAAGAAGCAATTATTAAGTGCTTACTATGTATTGAACACCAAGTTAAGTGCTAGCAATACAAAAAAAGTATAAAAACAGTTTCTGGTCTCAAAGAGTTTAAATTACAGTGGAAAAAGCAATATGTAAATAACCTGATACATATAAGATAAACATCATGTATAGTATAGTTGTAAAGTAATTTTAGAGAAGAACTAGCAGCTAAGGGCGTAGGGAGAGAGAAAGTGATTAAGAAAGTATTCCCACAGAAGGTTTGATACATGCTGTTTTTAAGAAATTCAGAGAAACAAAGAAGCAAAGTTTAAAAGGGAAAACATTACATGTGTGGAGGACATTCAGGGCAAAGATGTAAAGATGGGATACATAATCTTAAACAAAGAACAGTAAGCAATATATTGTAGTTGGTTAGTAGATTATAGAAGAGAGTCAAATATAAGAAATTACAAAGATAGGAAGGATCCAGTTATGAAAAGCATAAATGTCACATACAGGACTTTTTTATTTATTCCTGCAGGTATAAAAGAGTTACTATGGTTTATCAATGGGAGGAGAGGAGGGGATGGTATATCACATGATTTATGATTTGGGAAAATCATATTGGAGATTAAGTGAAGAAAGGAATCGAGTGGAGAGCCTGGAAACAGAGAATAGTGCAAGGTAAAGAGAATGAAGTTCTGAACAAGAGTGGTGGCTATATGAGTAAAAAGAAAGGTGTCTGACCTGTAAATCCCAAGATATTTTGCTAGATTTTAGTCATTAAAATTTACATTTCTTCCTTCAATAGGTAAGGATATAATGTCCTATGTAGAGAGAGGGAAGGGAAAGGAAGAAAAAAAAAAAGAAGAAAGAAAAAAAAGAAAAAGAAAAAAAAAAGCTGTTTTGCCCAACTTCACAGAGATTTGTCCTTTATTCTCAAACAGAACCATAACATCAGACAGGTAATGCTCTGACATGCAAGGATTTAAATGAGAGAGGGCTGAAGCACCTACTATATGCTAGGAGGATGTATAATAAGATAAAGTAAACAACTGTTACTACCCTCAAGGAATTCATATTTTAATTGGAGGGACAGCATGCTGGCCACTATCAGCATACAATACAGATACATACAATCTATATACACAGTAAAATACAGGTAAAAGCTGAGGGAAGGCACTAGTATTAAGTGAAACCAGGATACATAATCCATAGACCAGCTTTTTTGACTATGGTTCATGACCTCATATGGGATTTAAATCTAAATGCGGAGATGTGGAATTTCTATTTATTATCAATAAATGTTTGATTTGCGTATTTGTTTTATAACCTCTATACCTCGGGTCAATGAAAAATTTCTAAGATATAAAGGGGACACAAGTGGAAGAAATTTAATCCTTATTTATACTGTGAAATGCTATAAAGAAATCAGTAAGGATGATGATGGTGATAAAAAGGCTACTAGGTGAAGCACTAAGGGATATCTGATGAAGAGTTTGAATTTACTTGTTTTAGGAGGCCTTTGTTGCTAAAGCAACAATGTTTCTCAACGAAAGCTTAGATAAGGGGAAAATATTTAATTTGTAGCCTTTTGTAGGATATATTAAAGAGGGAGAGAAAGATGAGGCATGGTGCTCAAACATTATTTCCTCTACATCAAGCATCTGGCCACTTGGATACCCAGTTTCAAGACAAGTCTAAAGCTTCTACTCTTCAATAAAGTAATTGAAAAATAATTTCTGTTATAAGACATGACTAAGAATTTTCATTACTGAGAGTGAAGGAATGCTAAGAAAGAGAAAGACTTTTGAGGGCACAGGAAACAGTTCACAACAACCATATCTGCTTTCCCATTCCATCATCAATATTCTAGGTTTAATTTAATGCTTTTGAATCTTGATCCTGTGATTAACCAGTTAAATTTTATGCTGCCATCTACTCCCAAATCTTTCAACATCTTAAGGTACAATTCATGTTTTGCCAAGCCCCACCCCTAGGTTTCACCCTTTGTGTTTCCATGGCATTGACTATATTAGAAGATATCATATAAGTGCTGAATGAGCCCACTAAATTTTGTTGTTATTAATGAATCTTACTTGGACCCTCCCCACTACTTTGTCATCCTTTTACCTTCCTGAATGATTTCAATGTGTGCAACACAGAAGGCATTCATTCCATATTTTAACTTCTCTATTTCCATTGCTAACTTCTACTTTATTCCATTTGTTTCAACAGAATACGTTGACCAATGTTACACAGAGAAAATAAAGGTCATTTGTAATGAGTTCTCCCTTCACACCAATTCTACACCTCAAATGCTTTCATTATAAACCCCTCTAAGTCTTTCTCACTTTACTTGAGAAAGGAAGAGATGTTCCTTTTCTTTGCAAAGGCAAATCTCCTTGATCTTACCTTTTCCAGAACCATTCCTCTATTTCTTTGACCATTGCCTTAAAATCTTCCCAGATTTCTCTAAAACATTCAGAAAACAAGCAAGCAGCTGTAAGGTTTTCCTTGGACTTTTCATTGTCCTCAAAATATCTCTATGTCTCTTCTGATCTGCAGTTCAGTTCCTAGGAAGAAGTATATGCTGATGATTTTCACATCCTTAACTCCTTCCTATTCATTTTTGCATCCATTGTGATCTGGATTTTGAAAGCCACTACTCAGTTGTGACTGCCTTCCCCTAAGTTACTAACAATCTTGCATATTATTTTTCCCTTGATATGTCACACAACTGCTAAGGGGATATTCCTAAAGCATAGTTTTAACCATGCTACTACCTTGCTCAAGAAATTTCAGTGAGTAGGATAAAATGTTGACATTTTCAGAGGATTTTATATCCTGTCTAATATAGCTTTGATCTATCCTTACAGTGATTCCACGTTCTCTACCTCCTACAAGAAGTCCACCCAATTTCCCTTAGTGCTACTTCCTATCCTTTGAATTACTGCCATCTTATCCTGTACCTATCTTTTTAACATGTACTTTTTGCAAGTTATCCCCATAAGACTGAATTTCTTAAAAGTAAGAATTTTTTTTGTTTTGTTTGAATGTTTGTTTTTGCCTTTCTTTTCATCCCCAGTGCTTATCCCAGAGATTGATTGCCATATGGTAAGCACTTAATAAACATTCATTGACTGACAGACTTCTACAACTTGGATCACTTCTAACTAGTTCTAAGATCTTGTGAAGTCAAGCATGGTTTTAAAAAATGAAAAACTTTGTAGACCCTTTGAAATAAATATGCTGCAATGTTCTGGCAAAATTGTGAAGTGATCAGATTTGGTATCCTAGGTCTACAGCTTCACTTTTCTTTACCCTTTTTGTGCCTCCTTGTTACTTATGAATAATTCCAGCTGCTTTCATTCTTATCAAAATAGGGGCAGAAGTAACAGCAAAGGTTCAGATTATGTTTACAGGATATGGAATTTAGAATCTGAGGGAATTTCAAAGCTCATTTAGCCCATCCCACCCCAATTCCAAGGTCACATGGATAATAAATCATAAAACCAGGATTAACTCTCTCAGCTCTTCTGATTTTCAGATCAAAATCTCTTTCCATTGCAGTGCAAAAACTCATTCATGCTACAGGATCACAGAAACCAAATATTTATATTTTAAGCATTTCTTTGTTCATTAAAAAATGAAATATTTCCTTTCTTTTAAAAATATTTTCCTTCAAAAGTAAGACAATTTAGGGATCAAATAGGGGACAAAAATTAAGATAGATCCAGAAATGAAACTTAAAATATTAATTTATCATGAGGGCAAACTTGATTTAGTATTGTTATAGGGACTTAAATCTTGAGATGAAGGAAAAGAATCAGTCAGTTGATAGAAATAGGCACACACACACAAACACACACACACACATACACACACACAGACACCCCACATACATAAATAATAGTTCCATCTCTCCCTACCTTGGGGAACTTGAGCTCAGGACAGGACTGATTGAAGCTACTGAATGACAAGTCCCATGAGTTATAAAGAGTACATTTCAGGAGAGCTGACAAGTCCCCCCTCCCATTCCCCTCTTCACATTTCACATGCAAGGATCTGACTGCAATTCTGATCCCCTTGCTCACCTTTTAAAAATTAACTCTCACCTCTGTCTAGCTTTTCTTCTGCTCCAAGACATGTTTTGCTTTCTGGAGCATTTGAAATAATTTTAATTGGAATTTAACAAATTTCTGTGTGTTAGAATTTCTATTATCTTACAGTCCTTATTTCTACCTTTAGTTCTTAAGTCTTTAGCAAAGAACCACAATCATCATAGTGTATTGGTTTGTTGTGGGAAATATCCCTTTACAAATAGTATGTTAACACATTTCCCCACAATCTAAAGATAGAGTAGCACATGCCCCATCAAAGTGACATTGTAAAAAAATGGATTGATTCCAAACTTCCCTAATAATAGAAATGATTTTGCTCATCTTCATAATCATTCATTCAAACATTAATTTTTAGAGTGCTTGTTCTGTGACACCATTCTTTTGAGCACTCTTAGGATGATAAGAAAAATGAAAAAAGTAATTACTTTCTAATATCTTATAATCTAACTGGAAGCATACATATATTATATGTGTGTATATATACACATATGTGATACACATATGTGCACATATAATAATCATTTATGTCTCTATATACTATGCTATGATATACAGTATAACATATGTGAATTTATACATTTATATTTAGACTATATATAATTAAATATATGAAATATGTGCATTTTCATATGTATATATGTAAAGACATTAATATACATATATCAATATCTATATATCTACAAATAGGTATGTGACAATCCACAATATAGTTCATGCATTTCTTCCCAGAAGTAGTCCTCTGAACATTAGCATTCTTTATTAAGGCTGGTCCCAATAAATGAAGGCCCAGTTTTGGTCTATATTGCTCTGTTCTTATCAATACCTCACAGTCTAGTTAATGAACATACAGATTTTAAATATTGGCCATCATGACATTAGAAAGTTTCTGATTCCAAACAAAGCATTTTCTGGCCTGGTTCTCTATGAGATGATGAATCACATATGCAAAGGCTTTAAGGAGAACATTTGTAATGCATACTGCTTGCAGTTTAAATTAGCATGGGTTTGAGAGATTCTTTAATATGCATAATCTGACCCAATATTGAGATGATTTTTAGAAAGATAGTTATGAAAGGAAAAATATGTATGAAATAATAGCAGGAAAATTTCCCAAGAGCAAAGAAACTTAATTCAGTGATCCTTTGCTGCATTCTGATCAGACCCTCTCTAAACCTATTTGTCCCTTTTGGATTTGGTTGCTTGGCTATTCTATTTCAGGAATCCCCAACCATGCTGCAGCATCAAAGATGTCAGACACAGACTTGGTTATGATTTTGTCAATCCCCTACAATCAAAATATCTCTAGAGAAAGGAGTTGAGGGGAGAGATAGGAACATAAAATCTTCTAGAAAATCCTAGAGAGTTTGACTTATGTTAACTAATCTTTCCTAAGAGAGGGATGGAGGAAGAAACATGACAAAATTTTTGACCACTGGCTATACTTGCCAAATATGCAACTGAATAAGCAAATATTCAATCAAGCAATTAAAAAAATGTTTGTTGAATATCTAAGAACAGCAAAGAATTAAATATGAGAATTTGTGAGAATACAGAGAAATATATCCTATTAGTTCTGGGCACCTGATTTTAAGGTGTACATTGACAAACTAGTTTGTCTAGAGTAAAATAATTTGTGGAATAGAAACTACAGCATGAAGGATAATGAGCTTGGAGGAGAAAATACAAAGAAAGAACATGATTTAAAAAAAGTCAAATATTTAAAATTTAACCATATTAAATAAACATCTAATGTTTTATTTAGTTAGGTGTATGTGTATGCATGCATGTGTGTGCACATATGTGCGTGTGTTCAACAGTAGTTATAACTGAGATGAATGGGTAGAAGTGACATGAACAAAGTTCTTCTATTTAACACGAGAAGACATCTTGCTAGTTACAATTGTTTGTAACCATCAAATGTAATAAAAATATAATTGGCTCTTTAGGAAAATGATTATTTATGATAAAACTAAAGACTAACTTCTAGAAAAAGAAGTCACTATTTCACAAAAACTTCTGGGAATACTGCAAAATAGTATAGTAAAAATTAGGCACTGACCAACATTTCACACCCTATACTAAGATAAGGTCAAAATAGGAATGTGATTTAGACATAAAGGGTGATACCATAATTAAATTAGAAGAGCAAGTTTACCTGTCAAATCAACAAAAAAGGGGGGAAGAGCTATGAGTAAACAAGAGACACAGAGCATTATAAAACATAAAATGATAATTTTGATAGCATCAAATTAAAAAGATTCTAAATAAATAAATGCAACCAAGATTAGAAGGGATGCAGAAAGCTGGGAAACAAGTTTTACAGGCAGTATTTCTGATAAAGCCTTCATTTCTAAAATATATAAATAATTAAATCAAATTTATGATAATACAAGTCATTCACTGATCAATAAATGGTCAAAGGATATGAACAGGTAATTTTTAAAGAAATTAAAATTATATAAAATGATCTAAATCAAAATTAATTAGAGAAATGCAAATTAAAACAACTCTGAGGTACCACATTACATTTATATACATATTGACTTATATGACAGAAAGGATAATTACAAATGTTGAAGAAGATGTAGGAAAATTGAAGCACTGATGCATTATTAGTGGAGTTATGAATTTATCAAGCCATGATAAAGAGCAATTTGGAATTATACCCAAAGGATTATGCATACTCTTTGATCCAGCAATACAAATAGTAGGACTATATCCCAAAGAGATCATCATAAAAAAATAAAAAAAAAAATTTAAAAAAAAAGAATTCACAAGTGAAAAGCATTATAGCAGCTTGTTTTATGGTGGCAAAAAACTGAAGCATTGCTCTTTAATTGGTGAAAAGGTGAACAAGTTGCAGATATAGAATACTATTATTCTATAAGAAATGATGAACAGGCAGATTTCAGAAAAACCTGTAAAGACTTACATGAACTACTGCTGAGTGAAGTGAGCAGAACTAGGAGAATAGTGTATGTACACTGTGACAGCAACATTGTGTGAAAATCAATTTTGAGAGCTTGAGTTTTTCTTAGTAATGCAATGATCCAAAACAATTCCAAGGGACTGCTGATGGACAATGTTGGCCACATCCAGGAAAAAAACAAACAAAACAAAACAAAACAAAACAAACAAAAAATCACTATTCAGTTTGAATGTAGATCAAAGAACTTTTTTGTTTGTTTTTCCACAGTTTTTCCCCTTTTATTTTGAGTCTTTTTTCACAATATGACTAATATGGAAAGAGGTTTCACATAATAGCCTATGTCAAAATGCTTGGTGACTTGGGGAAGAAAGGGGATCCAGAGGTGAAGGTGAAAGAAAAATCTGGAGCTCAAAATCTTACAAAAATTAATGTTGAAGACTACTATTGCTTCTAATTGAAAAAAAAATACTATCCCAGTAAAAAAAATAAATAAAATTACTTTTTTCCTCTTACTAGAAGTATTAAAACAAAATAGAAGTATTAAAACTAGAAAGCATTGCCTTAGGAAGAGGGGAAGGAATTTCATGTATTTATTGGATATAGGATTGGACTAGATATTGTTTTAATGTGTCTCTGCATTCTAATAGATTCTAGAATTGTAATTATCATATTCTCTTTCTTAAGTACCTTATCTTAGTTGGAGAAGCAACCAATAAATAAGGAAATAGTAAAAAATTGTTATAGTATTTTAGCATATCTGTGAATTTACTAATATAGGTATTCTCACCAGTGAAACAGATTGCAACTCATACATACCAACACAATTCTGCAAATCTGATCTTTATTTTCATAAATCTGTGATAGGGCATATCTCAAGGAGTTTAGTATTTGTTTTTTTTTTTTTTCCATTACCAAAAATTGCTCTCACACCAAGGAATTTCAATGTATTAATTAATAGAAAGCATGATAATATTCCCTTAACATCATAACTTCTCAGAGCTTCAATTTACATATTATCCATAACCTTTTTTTTAGCTAAGTTAATTGGAAATTAAATAATGTAATACTAAAGAATGAATGAGTGAAACAGCAAAACATAGACACTTCATCAAGGAGAATGACAATAATGAGACAACATACCAAAATTTGTGGGAGACAGCTAAAGCAGTTATAAGGAGTAATTTTAAGGAGTAATCTCTAGATGCTTACTTTTATAAAACACAGAAAGAGAAGATCAATGAATTGCACTTATAACAAAAAAGTTAGAAAAAGAACAAATTAAAAACCCTCAATTAAATACCAAATTGGAAATTCTCAAAATAAAAGGGGAGATTAGTAAAATTGAAAATAAGAAAACTATTGAATTAATAAATATAAACAAGAATTGGTTTTATGAAAAAACCAACCAAATACATAAGGCATGAGTTCATTTGATTAGAAAAAGGAAAGGGGGGGGGCGAGCCAAGATGGCGAACTGCAGACAGTGTTCTCTGTGAGCTCCAGAGACCTTCCCTCAGACCCAGACAAACTGAGCCTCCGAACTGGTTCAGAAGTGAGGGCTCCACCAAACACTTGGACTACAACGCACTTCTATCAACAATCTACTTTGAAAAAACTTCAGAGAAGGTTAGTTTCAGGGGAAATCGGCCACTGGTCACAATCAGATGGCAGCCGGGACAGAAGTCAGGGCTGTGATAGAGGGGCAGATTTTAGGCACCCAGGAAACCCCTGGGAGACGCCTGGGCCACTTTGCTCTGCTTGCGGGCAGGTGCTTTGGCAGATCTGCCTTTGGTAAAGGGTGGATTGAGGGCAGCTGAAAATGTGGTCCTAGTGCGGATCTAGCCCAACCAGCCTCAGACCAGAAGTCAACTCCGCAAACTGCCCCAGGGCAAATTAAAACTGAGGAAATATTCCCTGCTGGTGA
>JAJPUD010012100.1:0-50994 GCA_023553655.1 Myrmecobius fasciatus
TCAATAGATTTCTTTTTCCATTTGACCAATTATATTTTTAAAGGAATTATTTTCTTCGGTCAATTTTTGTCCTTTCTTTCCAAGCTGTTGACTTTCTCTTGCATATATCACATTTCTTTTCCCAATTTTTCTTCTACATCTCAAATTTGACTTTTTAAATCCTTTTAGAATTCCTTTAAGAAAGTTTTTTTGGGCTTGAGATCAATTCATATCCCTTTTGAGGTTTTACATATAAGAATTTTGACAATGATGGGTTTTTTTCTGAGTATGGGTTTTGATTTTCCCTGTTACCTTAGTAGCTTTCTAGATAGTCAAGATTATTTTCTGTTTCTTGCTCATTTTTCCCCCTATTTGAACTCAGAGGATACTGTCCCAAGCTTCTTGTGCCAGTAGTCAGGGGCCTGATCATTTGTTTTGTGTGTTGGATCCTCAGTTGCTGGTGACTTACTCACTGTGTTCAAGTGGTCTGGCCTAGTCACATCTGTTGCCTGCTTTCCAGGGCAAGAAATTTACCTTCTGCTTTAGGGCTGAAGACTTCACAGCTGGCATGCTATGCCAATGGCCTACTGATCCAGGACTATTAGTCATCAATTGCTGATTTGTGCTGTAGCTAAGTACTTCCAGTTGGCTTGCTAAGACACAGTCTAGACTGGGCTGAATTCCCCTTTTAACAAAGTGAGATAGACCTTTCCTGAAGTCTTTCTAAGTTATCTTAAACTATAAATTTTTTTCACTTCATCTTTTTTGTGAATTTTGTCACTCTAAAATCTCTTTAGAGATTTTAATGTCTCTGAAGGAAACTGGGAGAGCTCAGGCAACTTACTGTTTTCTCTTTACAATATTATCCCTGTCCCTAATCTATAATGAATTTAAACAGGAAAAATTTTGTAAATTATTTAAATAATAAAAAATTTCTCTCCTCATTGACAATATAGCATTCATTTCATGTTTTTGTTTTTTAATTTTTCACTAACTTAAAAAATATACAAATTGATTACATTGTAGAGGGAACAATCGCTTTTTATTCTCCCATCATGCATCAATTATCTTTCAGCCATTAAATTGCCTTTATGCATCCTTTTTGGAATTTATTAAAAAAAGTATCATTTTCATTTAATTTTCTATAACTTCCCTGTGCAATACACTTGCTTTGCCAAATTATTTTTCAACAAATTTCCTTGCATTTTGCATATTTTAAGTTTAATTTTTGCTCCTTTTTTCTTTTTTACATTTCTATCACTTAAAAATTACTGTCTGTCTTCTATCTATCCTCTAATTTCCATAAAATCTTTTTTTGGTAACCAAGAATCACAAGGCAAAACTTATCAACCCAGTAACTATATCTAAAATATCAAAAGATACTAGTGATTCAACTTTGTATGTATTACTAAGACCTAGTAGGATGGAAACCATAATTTGACTATGGGTCCCAATGAATATGTCTTATTCAATTGAAACAGGATAGGATATTGAAGGCAGCAGGGTGGCACAGTGGATAAAGTTTTTTTTGTTCTCAGATATTTACTAGCTGTGTGAGCTTGGGCAGGTCTCTTAATCCTATTTGTCTCAGTTTCATGAGTTGGAAAAGGAAATGACAAACCATTTTGCCAAAACAAACAAACAAAAAACAAATGCGGTCAGAAAGAATTGGGCACCTGGAAAAAATACTGAAACTGAACAAGTAAAAGTGGTTGGAAGATAAGTAGCATTATATTTAATTTTTATTTAATTTAATTTAATTTTTTTACTAATATAAGAGTTTTCTTATATTAGGAACCACATCAGAGTAACATAATAGGAAGTATTTGGGTAAACGTCAAAGGAGGAAGAAAGAAAAGTGATCTTTGTTATTGAAGTTAAGAAGAGACCACAAAGACAGAAAGAGGAAGTGGATGCAGTTTGGAAAAGTGATCACAGGCCTGTGAGACATGATTGAATATTGATAGATAGATTTCAATTATCTAGACATTTGTGGAAGGTTTTTCTCTTTCTGTCAAAATCAAACCTTTTAACTACTTTTTGATTTGCTTTAGGAAATTTCAACTTTCAAAAAAAAGGGGTAAAGAAAGAAAAACTTTATTTTAAATATAATTTTTATGAAAGGTAAAGATTTTTTTCTATAATACAAGTAATGGGATCCTTGGAATGAAGTTGTCGCTCTAACACAGTTTGTGATAAAGAAGGACCTTTCCTTCTATTTGGACATAGGCAAAAATGTATCCTAAATTTTGGGAAAGCATATTTCATAGGACTCAAAGGGCATCTTTGTAGAGTTTTAGGGACTAAAATGTTTTAGATGAAGACAAACCAGTAAGAATGAGAGAAGCTCTACAGAGAAATTCCAAAGACACAAAGGAAAATGACTTCAAAAAATAAGAAAAACTTGAAGAAACTTATGTGGATACACAAGAAATTCACAAATCAATTTAAAAAGTTTAAAAGAAATCTGTACAACATGGAAACAAGGCCAGATAATAAAAGATGTGTTCTTTAAAAAAAAAAAAAGTGTCAAGAATGCTAAAGTTTGAATAATGGAAACTAAGAATGACAATAATAACAAAAATTAAACAGAGAAATCAGATAGTCAAGAGATAAGATTATTTCTTGAAGAAGGAATGACAATTGACAACAGAGGAAAAAAAAATTTAATTCATTTAAAAAAAAATTCATGTTGTATTTTGTCAGAAAATAGTGACTTTTATGTAAGAACAAAAATGGCAGAGCAAAAATGACCTGACAAAATCAATATTTTAACCCCTTCCTCCACATGTTAGGCTAGGTTTCTTGACAGTTGTTGAAAACATCTTTGATATTTAATTGGCTCAAGGGATTAAGGCTCAAGCTGTTGATATCACTTCCTCATTTTTTTCAATCCATAGCCATGAGGACAAGGGGTAGGAAAATGACATCACAAAAAGGGTAATAGCCTGAAAAAAAAATACAGATGATAGAGGGATTAGACATTTTAATGAGGGTAAGGAATAAATTTAGGAGAGGTGAGGCATAAAGATGGAAAACAATGGCCACCTCATGGAAGGGAGCTTTTCCTAGTAAAATAAACTCAAAGTATTTTCACTGAATACTCTCATTGGATAGCCTTCTTCTGCAATAGAATGTTGAATTGCCAACAAGCTCCTCATTTCCTTCCAATATTGAACATAAACTACCTAGAACTTACTTGAGACAAACCTAGTTCTGGACAACTGGTTCAATCAGCAAGATTGGAACAGATGATTTCATTGAAGTTAGGGATATATGCTGTGAAGGAAGGTGATCTCAAATTGTCCTTTGCATTTTAGGGAGTGTTTTAAGAGATTAACATTGTTTACTCTATTACCATCACCTATAAGAGATTAAATAATTAACTGTGTCATCATTAAGCAAGGCAAAAGCCATGTGAATAAACTCCCTGTCCATTGGCTGACATTGACCCACCCCTCACCTTCTCTCTCTCCTTCTCCCCCCATGGCTAGAACTTTTTCCTTCCTCATTTTTGCTTGCTGGCTTCCTTCTGGTCTCAGCTAATATTATATATTCTGAAAAAAACTTTCTCTTATCCTACTTAATCTTAATGCCTCCTCACCTCTTTGAGAATATCTTCAGTTTATCTTGTGTGTGTGTGTGTGTGTGTGTGTGTGTGTATGTCTATATCTATAACTTGCTTGTATAAAGTTGATTGTATATTTCATCCATTAAGCTAGAAGCTCCTTGAGAACTGGAATCTTTTTATTTTTTTTTTCTTGCCTTACTTTCTATCCTCACTTAGGGAATAATGCTTGGCACATAGTAGGTGCTTAAATTTATTAGCTTATTTGCTAATTGTTGCTTGTCCGACATTAGAACTGTTCCTTGAATATAACTGCAGATGTGCCCATTGATTATGTTGTCCCTGGCTCTTGAAGCTTGGTAATTGAAATTTCCAAGTATTGAATTATCAAAGTATCCGACAAAAATTGAATTGGGGGAGATAGAGATTTCCCCCTAGTTAAAGAATAAGTACAGAAGAAAAGTGCTTTGCCGAATCTGGGCCTGATGTCTTTGTTTACTGGCATCATAATTGAATTGCCTCAACAAAGGCATTTTGAAAGAAAGATCTTCCCAGCTTTTAGAAATCTTATTTTTCTTTGAATGGAGGGAAAAAAAACATTACTTATGATTGGTTTTTTGCCAGTGACAAAGCAACTTGAACAAGAAGTCTTCACAGTGTAATTATAGATGGATGTAGCTCTTGTCACACATTTAGGGGTAAATATGAGAAAGCCCAACAACAAAATGTAAACCAAGATATATCTGAAGAATGTTTGGATTGTCTAACAAATTTTTGAGATTTTGTTTTTAATTTGTCTTTTTCAAGGCTAGTTAGAATTGTTTACATGGACTTTATTAGGATTGTCTGACACAAGTTTACATAGAAGAACTTGAAGGGCCAATATTTAATACTCTCCCCCCACCCCAAAGAAGCTAGAGACCTTTCCAGAATGGAATAAGGACAAATGTTATGATTATACCTTCAATTAATTTGCTTACGTCAGGCAGAAGTACTACTTCAGTTTAAGAAGATTACACTTTTCCAGACCATAAACTGTAAACTGTAATTTTCACTGTTCTTCTCAGTAGCTTCCAATGAAAGGTTCCTGAAGAGTGCAGTTTCCAAACATTGTCTCCAACCCTAGTGAGATGATTGCTACTTGCTCACATAGTAGACATGTATTAGATGAGAAGAGATTTATGTTTTGGATCTTCATCAAGCAACGGCAGGCCATCCTGAGCTTGACATTTTCCATCTTGGTGTTAATCTTGTGAGTTCCAGAAGTCAGACTTCAGGCATAGCAGAAGACAACCACTAACAAAAAAAAAAAAAAAGGCATCCCATACTCAGGCAAATTCTTTAAATTAAACGGTTCAGGGTTCATCCTATGAAGTGGTTTCTGCTCTTATCAATTATTGTGAATCAGCCATAATCCCTGACACTGTAGCCTGAAGCACCTGACCCCAGCATAGGAGAACAATCAAGCCCCAGCAATAGCAATACTCATGCTTCTACTGCTAAAACTGGGGATAGTGATGGAATAAAGTCAATAGGAAGAAAGAAAAAGAATAGTGTCGGGCTCCAGCAATGGCACACAATAGCCACTTGGTTGGTTCTGGCAGAATGAACAATGGAAACATGTGGGCTCCAGTAATAGTGGCTTGAGTACAGTGGGCACAGATAGGGTCCCAGCAGCAGTTGCAGACCTGGAATACTACAATTTTCTTCCAAAATCTTTCCTGTAAAATGTTCATTTTCCTTAATTCTTTTTTCTTTGTACTCTCATTTAATACATAATATAATTTTATTTTTGAAGTATTAAAAACAATTTTTATTTCTTCTCATTGAAGTTTTTCATTGAAGTTTTGTTTATAAGTATTTTAAGATTATTCTCCTCTTTCTGTTTTGAGTATCCCTAGCATCTTAATTTTATTTTGTTTTGTTTACTCATTCTTATTTACCATTTTGGGATGTTTTTGTTAAGGGCATTTTCTGTGCTATTTCAATAACAATATGGTACTCTCTATCTTAAATATAATCTGGCTGCTTCATTTTCCTGCTAATGAGTGGTATTTAAATATCACAGGGACACTGGGAGGTAGAAGGACAATTTTATTTTATTTTTTTTAGCAGTTCCTATGTAATTTCATCAAAGACAGGTTATAATTATTTCCCTCCTCAGCTTTCTGGGCTTTGGATCCCACTTTAGATCTAGAAATATAGAAGCAGACTTGCCCTTGAGCAGAGCTCCTAAAGAAAATTGTTGACTCCACTTCCAGTTAGATGGAAGATTCTATGAATTCATATCCTTGCTCTGTGTCCTAGGAATGAGCTACTTATTCTGATCTGGGGTTATAGTGATTCCCCTGCTGGCCTATCCCTTTTCTCTACAATACTATTTTGGGGTCAAAGGAGCAGAGATGTAGCCCTCTTCTGAACCCAAGGATTGAGTTTACCATCCTTGCTCTCTGGTCAGAGAAATTGTAGCCAACTGTCCACCCTTGAACCCCTGGCTTGAGGCCGTGATTTTTCCCTGAAGATCAGAATAACAATGGTGCTGGTTTAACCTCACTCTGAACTCAAGGAAGGAATCCATAATCCTTTTTCACAGTTTCACAGTTTGACCTAGTCACTTTCCTGTGCATAGAATTTGTGATCTAGAACTGGAAAGATAACCTGCTATTGTTTCTCATTAGATTTCCCAACTGATACAGACAAGGTACTCTTTTTATCATTATTCTTTTTTGTTTTTGAAGAAGGCTAGTTCTCATATGGTGATGTCTTGATTTGTCCATGAATAGGAATTAATTGAGGCAGAATTTTAAGTTGTCAGCCTCACTTTCTCTTTCAGTGTCTTTCAGAGTCATCTAGGTTCAGTGGAAGAAACAAAATCAATACAACTGGTGATGACCCAGGATGCAGTGGATTACTGAGATCTGACCAAACTCTAAGCACACCACAGCTCCTGCTTCATGCACCTTCATAGCCATTGGAACAAATTATTCTTCACATGCCTGGAAGTCTTCACATGCTTGAGGTTGCTACACATCCCCCCTAATTCACTAATGAATTTATTTTAAGACACATTGATTATATACTTAACCCTGGTTTAGCCAGTCTGTGGAGACTGCTCTACTGAATTCTGGTTGCTATAGATTCTTGGAGCTGTAGGCAAGAATTGGGTGGTGAGTGGACACCAAAAATGGAAAAGCAGCCCTGAAAGGGCTCAGCAATCCCTCACACCAAATTGCTCTTAGATCTTTGTTGGAATATTTGTGGGAGGAGGTAACTTCCTCCTCCTATTTTACCAGATTTGCTGATCTTCTCTCCTCTCCCCCTTCCCTTTTTATTAATTTTACTTTCTTATAGTACTAAAAAAAAAAATCAGACTATGATATTCTCAGAATTATTTTTGGTGGGAACATAAGTCATGATGACTTTCAATTTGTTCTATCTGTCTTTAATCAACATCCAGGTTTTATGGTTATTTAACTGTATGTTCCTCCAATACAATGGCCTTTAGGAAATAAAAAGCTTTGTTTTCTGGGATTTTTTTCCGCCTTGTATAGTTCCCTGCATACATACTGTAGACAGTAAGATATATTTATTGAATTAGGTGAATTCAAGTAGTATATAAGATTAAAAAGGCTTTCCTTCCAAAACTCTTTGAAAAATCAATTTTCATAGTAACAGTTGTAGTAAGAAAAAATTAGCACATATTTTATAATTCTTGAATTTTGTAGGACTTCAAATTGGCAGTTCTAAGAAAGTTGCAAGCTATGCCACCATTGTAAAAAATTGAAATGGCATTAATTTTCCAAAGCATTTTCTGAGGGAAGAAATAAGACCTTATTAGAACTTAAGAATATGTTGGTCTGAAGGCTATTAAAATTGAATGGTAGTTCTTTAGCCTTACTATTGTATTTTCAACCTGGCTCCAGTCTTCCTGAGAGGAAGTACAGTTAGAGGACAATATAGTCTCTGTATAGCTGCCTAAGAGCCTCTTTGGATATGTAGTGACTCAGACCAGAATTTCTAAGGCAAATTTCATCTATCTGAAGTCTTGCAATTCTCCCTAAATGATGAGTGGTGACCTAAGATGTGTTATTCCACAAAAACTTCCATATGAATGTAATCCAGTATAGTCTCCATTTTTTTATGTCAAAAATTTGTATTGAAGCTTAAGAAATTCACTTTTGTAATGATAACTGAGCAATCTGGGATTGGTGATGGATATTCCTGGTAGAGCTCTAACTTTATATAGCTTCAACTCAGAAAACATGGAATATTTCTGAACATTTTTAGTAAGTAATATTTAATTTCTATGCCTTGCAGCTGCCGCTCCTCTGCTTTAAACAGACCTCAAGCTTTAAAAAACATAAATAAAAAACAGAAAAGAACTCTCACCATAGACAGCTTTTATGGGGAGAGAGAAGGGCAGAGCTCAGATCCTGAGGTTCCTAAAGGTAAAGCAACTCCAGAGGAAGCCACAAAGGAAGACATGACCTGGTCCCCATTTGACAAGGTTTCCTGGAAGATTGCTTAAAGAATCTCAAAAGAGAGTTAAAAGAAAAATGGGGAAATGAAATGAGATCATTGCAAGACGGATATAATGCCCTACAAAAGAGATATAGAAAAGACACCAATTCACTGAAAAACAAAATTGGTGAAATGGAAAAAGACTGCAATGAACAAAAAAATTCAATTGGCCAGTTACAAAAGGAGCTTAAAAAGGTAACTGAAGAAAATAATATATTAAAAATTAAAATTGAACAAATGGAAGTGAATGATTCAATAAGATTTCAAGAATCAAACAAAAACCAAAAATGGAAAAAAAAATGGAAGAAAATATCTCCTAGGAAAAAAAAAACTGACCTAGAAAATAGATCTAAGAGAGACAATCTAAGGATTATTGGACTTTCTAAAAGCCATGATGAAAAAAAAAAAAAAAAACAAAACTTAGACACCATCTTCCAAGAAATTATGAAAGAAAACTGCCCTGATGTTTTAGAATCAGAAGGTAAAATTGCCATTGAAAGAATTCATCAATCACCTCCTGATAGAGACCCCCAAATTAAAACTCCAAGGAATATCAGAACTATGGCACCAAGGAAAAGATATTGCAAGTAGCTAGAAAGAAACAATTCAAATGCCAAGGAAATGTAATTAGAATAATACAAGATCTGTCAGCCTCCACATTAAAAGATCCAAGGGCCTGGAATCAGATATTCCAAAAGGCAAAGGAACTTGGATTACAGCTAAGAATAAGCTATCCAGCTAGAATGAGCATTATCTTCCAGGGAAGAAGATGGACATTCAATGACATAGATGAATTTCATCTATTTCTAATGAAAAGACTAGATCTGAACAAAAAATTTGATCTCCAAACACAGAACTCAAGAAATGCATAAAAAGGTAAAAAGGACAGAACTCTTGAGAACTGTATTTCTACTATGGGTATACTTAAAGAATGGGGGTATAATTTGATTTTACTTTGATAAAATGAAAAAGAAACTAGAGGTGGAAAGGCTATCATACTGGGAAAAAGAGGAAAAAGGAGATAAAATAAAGTTTAAAAAAAGGAGGTGAAAATAAGGTAAAATCTCATGCAGAGGCAAAGAAAACCTAATATAATTGAGGGAAAGAAGGGAGGGGGATGAGCATTGTGTGAATCTCACTCTCATCAGACTGGGTTCTAAAAGAGTATATCAGACACATTTGGTTTCACAGAGAAACTTGTCCTTCATAGGGAAATGGGAGGGAAAGAAAGAAAAGAAAGGGATAGACTAATAGAAGGGAAAATAAAAGAATTAGGGGAAAGCTGAAAAAGGGGGAGGGGCTCTAAAGGGGGAGGACTGTTTGAGGGAGGTGGTCATCAAAAGCAAAACACTGGGGAGGGGAGTAGGGAGAAAGGGGAAAAGAAAGAGAAAAACATAATTTTGGATAAATAACATGGCAGGAAATACAAAATTAAAACAACCATTTAACTGTGAATATGAATGGGATGAACTCTTCCAAAAAATGGAAGTGATTAGCAGACTGGATTAAAAGCCAGAATCCAATAATATGTTGTTTAGAAGAAACACATCTAAAGCATAGAGATACATAAAGGGTGAAGGTAAAGGGCTGGAGCAGAATCTATTATGCTTCAGGTGAACAAAAAAAAAGCAGGGGTAGCAATCCTGATCTCAGAACAAGTAAAAGCAAAGATAGATCTAATTAAGAGATAAGAAAGGAAACTATATTTTACTAAAAGGTACCATAGAGAATGAAGCAATATCAATACTAAACATATATGCACCAAATGGTATAGCATCCAAATTCCTAGAGGAGAAGTTAAGAGAGATGCAAGATCCTTGCTCTCTCAGAATTAGATAAATCAAATCACAAAATAAATAAGAAAGAAGTTAGTGAGGTAAGCAAAATGTTAGTAAAGTTAGGTATGATAGATCTTTGGAGAAGACTTTTTTCCCTGAGGTTCATGGAATTTATACAAAAAATTGACCATGTGTTAGGGCACAAAAACCTCACAATCAAAAAGAGAAAGGCAGACATAGTAAATGCATGTTTTTCAGATCATGATGCAATAAAAATCACATGCAATATAAGGCCAAGAAAAAAATAGACCAAAAGTTCATTGGAAATTAAATAATCTAATCCTAAAGAATAAATGGGTGAAAGAGCAAATCATAGACACAATCAATAATTTCATCCAGGAGAATGACAATAATGAGACAACATATCAAAATTGGTAGGTTATGGCAAAAGAGTTATAAGGAGTAATTTTATGTCTCTAGATGCTTACTTGCATAAAATAGAGAAAGAGAAAATCAATATATTGGGCTTATAATTAAAAAAGCTAGAAAAAGAGCTAATTAAAAACCCCCAAGTAAATACCAAATTGGAAATTCTGAAAATAAAAAGGAGAGATTAATAAAATTGAAAATAAAAAAACTAATTAATAAATAAAACTAAGAATTGGTTTTATGAAAAAAACCAACAAAATAGATAAGCCTTTAGTTAATTTGATTAGAAAAAGGAAAGAGAAAAATCAAATTGTTAGTCTCAAAAAAGATAAGGGAGAACTTTCCACCAATGAAGAGAAAATTAGAGCAATAATTAGGAGTTACTTTGCCCAACTTTATGCCAACAAATTTGATAATCTAAATGAAATGGAATGGAGGAATATAGACTGAAATATACAGACATATAGACTGCCCAGGTTAACAGAAGAGGAAATAAATTATTTAAATAGCCCCATTTTAGAAAAAGAAATAGAACAAGCTATTAATCAATTTCCTAAGAAAAACTCTCCAGGACCAGATGGATTTACATTTGAGTTCTACCAAACATTCAAAGAAAAATTAATTCCAATACTGTATAAACTATTTGAAAAAATAGGGAAAGAAGGTGTACTACCAAATTCCTTTTATGACACAGATAAAGTACTAATATCTAAACCAGGTAGAATGAAAACAGAGAAAAAAATTATAAACCAATTTCCCTAATGAATATTGTTGCAAAAATTTTAAATAAGATATTAGCAATGAGATTACAGAAAGTCATCCCCAGGATAGTACACTATGACCAAGTAGGATTTATACCAGGGATGCAGGGCTGGTTCAATATTAGGAAAACTATTAGCATAATTAGCACTATATCAATGACCAAATTAGCAAAAAACATATGGTTATCTCAATAGATTCAGAAAAAAGCATTTGATAAAATCCAACATCCATTCCTTTTAAAAACACTAGAGAGCATAGGAATAAATGGGGTTTTCCTTAAAATGATCAGTAGCATCTATTGAAAACCATCAGCAAACATCATATGTAATGGGGACAAACTAGGCCCATTCCCAATAAGATCAGGAGTGAAACAAAGTGCCCACTGTCACCATTACTATTTTATATTGTATTACAAATGTTAGCTTTGGCGGTAAGAGAAGAAAAAGAAATTAAAGGAATTAGAGTAAGTAATGAGGAAACCAAATTATCACTCTTTGCAGATGACATGATGGTATACTTAGAGAACCTTAGAGACTTAACTTAAAAAACTGCTAGAAACAATTCATAACTTTAGCAAAGTTGCGGGATATAAAATGAATTCATTTAAATCTGCAGCATTTTTATATATTATCAACTTCAGTTCAGCAGCAAGAGATACAAAAAGAAATTCCATTCAAAATAACTTTCAGTAGGGTCAGCTAGGTGGCCCAGTGGATAGAGCACCAGCCCTGAAGTCAAGAGGACCTGAGTTCAAATCTGGTTTAGACACTTAATACTTCCTAGCTGTTTGACCTTGGGCAAGTCACTTAAACCCAATTGCCTCAGCAAAATAATAATAATAATAATTGTCAATAGTATAAAATATATGGGAATCTATCTGCCAAGGAACAGTTATGAACTATACAAACTAAACTACAAAACACTTTCTACACAAATAAAGTCAGACCTAATCAGTTGGAAAAACATCAAGTGCTCATGGGTAGGCTGAGTGAATATAATAAAATTGACAGTACTACCCAAACTAATTTACATATTTAGTGCCATACCAATCAAACTCCCAAGAAATTATTTTACAGATCTAGAAAAAATAGTAGCAAAGTTCATCTGGAAGAACAAAAGTCAAGAATTTCAAGGGAATTAATGAAAAAAAAAAGGCTGATGAGGGTAGCCTTGCTATGCCAGATTTAAAATATATTATAAAGCAGTGGTCATCAAAACCATTTGGTACTGGCTAAGAAATAGAGTAGTTGATCAGTGGAATAAGATAGGATCATAGGACAAACTAGGCAATAATTATAACAGTCCAGTGTTTGAGAAACCCAAAGACCCCAGCTATTGGGATAAGTACTCACTATTTGACAAAAACTGCTGGGAAAATTGGAAACTAATATGGAAGAAATTAGGGCTTGACCTGCACCTAACATCACATACCAAGATAAGATCTAAATGAGTTCCTGATCTAGATATAAAGAGTAATATTGTAAGCAAGTTAGAGGAACATAGGATAGTTTACCTCTCATATTTGTGGAGAATGAAGGAATTTGCTTCCAAAGAAGAACTGGAACTCTTAATTGAACACTAGATAAATAATTTTGATTATATTAAGTTAAAAAGTTTTTGTACAAAGAAACCTAATGCAGACAAGATTAGGAGGGAAGCAATATATTGGGAAAACATCTTTACATTTAAGGGTTCTGATAAAGGCTTCATTTCTAAAATATATGGAGAATTATCTCATATTTATAAGAATTCAAGCCACTCTCCAATTGATAAATGATCAAAGGATATGAACAAACAATTTTCAGATGATGAACTTAAAACTATTTCTAGTCATATGAAAAGGTGCTCCAAATCACTGTTGATCAGAGAAATGCAAATTAAGACCACTCTGAGGTACCACTACACACCTCTCAGATTGGCTAAAATGACAGGAAAATATGATGACTAATATTGGAGTGGTTGTGGGAAAGCTGGGACACTGATACATTGTTGGTGGAACTGTGAACAGATCCAACCATTCTGGGGAGCAATTTGGAACTATGCTCAAAAAGTTATCAAACTGTGCATACCCTTTGACCCAGCAGCATTTCTATTGGGCTTATATCCCAAAGAGATCTTAAAGGAAAGAAAGGGAGCCACATGTGGAAAAATGATTGTGGCAACACTTTTTGTAGTGGCTAGAAACTGGAAACTGAATGGATGCCCATCAATTGGAGAGTGGCTGAATAAATTATGGTATATGAATATTATGGTGGAATATTATTGTTCTGTAAAAAAATGACCAAAAAGATGATTTCAGAGTGGCCTGGAGAGACCTGTATCAACTGATGCTGAGTGAAATGAGCAGAACCAGGTGATCATTATACACGGCAACAACAAGACTATATGATGATCAATTCTAATGGACATGGCTCTCTTCAACAATGAAATGTTTCAAACCAGTTCCAATTGTTCAGTGATGAAGAAAGCCATATGCACCCAGGGAGAGGCCTGTGGGATCTGAGTCTGGACCAGAACATAGCATTTTCCCACTCTGTATTGATGTTTGCTTGCATTATGTTTTCCTTCTCAAGTTTTTTTTTTCCTTCCTGTACAGCAAGATAACCATATATATATGTATACATATATTCGATCTGTCAAATATTTTAACATAATTAATATGTATTAGACTTCCTGCCATATAGGGAAGTGGGTGGGGGGTAGGAGGGAAAAATTTGTAACAAAGCTTTGCAAGGGTTAATGTTGAAAAATTACCTATGCATATGTTTTGCAAATAAAAAGCTTAAAAATAAAGATTAGTCAGGATCAAAACAGAGTAAAAGAAAAAGAAGTATATATTAATATTCATTTATTCAATAAGTATGCATTAAGAACTGATTGTATACAGACCAATTTGATATATTCTTAGGATACCATAATGATCAATAGTATATGGTACTTGAGTCAAAGTTCTAAAAAAGAACCCCTCTCTCTTTTGCTGTATATTATTAAAACTGCATAAAATTATTTTTCAACTCCCATTTTAAATTATCAAGTTGTTTTATATCTGGTTAATAGGAGGCCAATAACACAACAGATTAACAGAAAGAAATTGTACTAAGTAAATCAGAAAACTAAAAAATGATACTTAAACTAATTTAGCAAAAGTTAACTTTTAATTTAATCATGTAAATCCAGGTAGAAATATCATCTATAAAATGAGAATCTATCCTTCAATATTAACCTAAAGTAGACATTCACAAATATTAAATGAGAGACATAAAATTAGATTGTATCTTACTAGGATTCTAGTATGTCATATGTTATACTTTGTTGTAAAGTACATGAAATAGCTCATCTTCTCACGTCTTTCAACCACCACATCGCACAGAATTGTCATGTGGCAACAGACCAGGAAAGTATCTGATCCAACTGTTACAATATATCCTCCTGCTTATACTAGAAATTTACTTCTCCCTCTCTACAAAGAAATTTCTCTACTTTAAGCCTACAGATTCAATGACTGGGTTTAGTTCTAGGAGAGGTTGGTCATTCAGCCTTATCATTACCTCAGTATAGAGCTGAGGTAAAATGTAAATTATTTTTCTGAATTTCATTAAACAGTATTATGCCAAGATACTTTAAATGTCAATGTCTGGGAATTTTGTGGTAGCTGTTATATTACTGTTGCCGTTTAAATTTTTCTGTTAATGTATTCTTTGAATCTTTGGTATTTAACATCTTTTTCTGTGAAGAAAAAAAAAACAACTTTCTTCTACCTTTTCTTTTTACCTTATCTCCTATTTCTTATAAATTGAGTACATTTTTACTCCCTACTTATACATGAAACAAAATATCTCACAAAATGGACCCCACACATTCAGAAATTCAATACTATTGGCCTTATTAGATTTACTAAAAGTAATAGAACAGCAAAATGGAAGAAATAATATTTTCTAATTTTAAAAATGGTACTTGTCATTAATAGTAAAGGATTAATTTTATGTTCTAAGAGCTATCTTCAAAATTGACTCATTATTTTACAAATCAAAATATCACAGAATCAAAAAATTAGAAAGGACATTTTAGGGTCATAAGTTCAATAGCACATATATATGTATATGTATGTATGTACACATATATCTACTATGCATATACACATGTATATAGGGATACTATATATTTATGTATGTATGTATATAGGGATACTATATACATAAGTATGTATGTATGTATATAATGATACTGCTGGATCAAAGGATATGGAGTTTTATGGCCTTTTGGGCACAATGTCAAGTTGCTTTCTAGAATGGTTGGGTCAGGTCATAACTTCACCAATAATGCATTAGTTTCCCAATTTTCCCACATCCCCTCTAACATTTCTTATTTTCTTTTTCTTTAATCTTAGCCAAGCTGATAAATACGAGGTGGTACCTCACAGGTGTTTCAATGTGCATTTCTCTAGTCAGTAATGGATTTAGAATATTTTCTCATATGACTATAGATGGCTTTAATTTCTTCTTTTCAAAATTACCTGACAATTTATCAATTGAGGAATGACATTCTCATAACTTGACTCAGTTCTCTGTATATTTTAGAAATGAGGCCTCTATCAGAAAACACTGGCTGTAAAAAGTTTTTTCTAGCTTTCTGCATTCCTTTTAATTTTGGCTATATTGATTTTTTTAAAACCCTTTTGATTTGATATAATCAGAATTATCCATTTGGCATTTCATAATGTTCACTATTTCCTGTTTGGTCATAAATTTTGCCATCTTTTTGTTATTCCTCTCAACACCATAAAAATTTATCTCTGGCATTCCAAACAATTAGTTGCATTCTAATGGTTTGATTTTGAACAAAAGACTTAAAATAATACACAAAGAAGATATCTGTTAAAAAAAAAAAGAAAGAAAGAAATAGAGTATAAAGATGCCTGCCTTCTTTAAAGAATTATTGTAAAAAAAAATTGCTCCATAAAATGCAAGTTATCATAGCTGTTTTCATTATTTATGTAATTTGTGGACCAATACTTCTCTTCTTCAAGATTTTATATTCACAAACATGACTTATAATCCTGGAAGCCATCCCCTTCAAGTCATGTTCTCTTTTTGACTCATTATGCTCTTGCCCAGAGTTTATATGGGAAATCTCTAAAAACACTTATATCTATGTTTTCCAAAATGTAGGTAATGAGGTTTCTAGATAGCATACAAATCCTTGGGATAAAAGCTATCTGAACAGGAAGGCCCTAATTTCACAGAGAAAAAAATGAAAATTTTGAGGGTTTATAGGAGCCTGTAAACATACAGGAAAACCCCAAAGCACCCGAAAAGGTTCACTGGAGTCCATATACAGATTAAATAAACACATTCATCATTTTTTTAAAGTATTTTTTAATCATTTAATAGATCCTATGCTATGTGAAACTGTTGTTGTTTGTTCTTCATTCATGAAGAGGACTATGACATCAGGGAGGTGCAGTCATGACATGTAAATGAATTGGATTTAAATAAGGGAGAGTTGTGCAAGGTCGTCTGTCTCACTTTCCCCTCCCAGAGCCAATTGGGTCCAGGGATCAGATTTAGATTAGGAGCATTGGAGATAGTCCTGGATAAAATGGGAGACCTTGGCCTTTTTAAGCTAATGTCTTCAACAGGTCACAATTTGATTGAGGCCACACCCATTCAATGATTAAGGCGAGGTAGCAATTGAAGTAAAGAATGTTGTATTTCACCTAGTCCAAAAAAATCTATTATTGAGTACTAGGAATACAAGGAAAGGGAGCAGGGAGAAAATGGTCTATATTTTCATAGAACTCACCTTGTGATAGACACATATGGCCCTCAATTAGTGCATAAATTCCTCTCAGAAGAAAACTGACTATGAAGTGACATTCTAGGTGTTTCAGTGAAATCTCTCTCCCTCTCTCCCTCTCCCTCTCTCTCTCTCTCTCTCTCTCTCTCTCTCTCTCTCTCTCTCTCTCTTACATCTCTGCTTTGTGTTTCCTAGAAACATAGTTTCATTTCATGGCATAAATTCCCTCAAGGAGGTAGTCTTATTTTGGAAATGATGAATAAACAAACCACTTTTTATTTGATATGATCTATTTATAACAAAAACTGAAATAGTGATGGTGAGAGCTGACAAGATCTCCTCTCCTTATGTCTTAGCCTTGCACATCAGTGGCATGAGTTCCTTGGATGGTCCATTTCTCACATCTAGGGAAAGCACTACATAAAAATCCCCTTCTTTCTCTAGTCTCCAAACTTTTAAACTTGATAATGTTTGAGTTTAGTTTTACCCCCTAGGTAACCTAAAAGGCTGGCATTACTCAAGATATCTCTCTTTTCTCCCTGGTTACAAGATTTGATTTAGAACACATACTACTTAGTTGAGAATTCTTGTTAATTCTACCCTTCCTAATATCTTTCATATTTTTCCTCTTCTTTCCATTCTCATAGCTAACAGCCTAGTTCAGGTCCTTATCATGTCTCATTTAGACTATTGCAATAACCTTCTAATTTATCTTCCTGCCCCAAGTCTGCCTATTTCAATCCATCCTCTAAATAACTATCCAAGTGATTCTCCAGAAGTAGAGGTCTGATCCTAAGTCCCCAAAACTTTCTCTTACCTCTAGCAATAAATAAACTCTTTTCTGTTTTTAAAAGCACTTTGTTACTTGATCCTACTATTCATTTCCTGCTTTATTGTTCTCTTCACACACTCTGCAATTCAATTGTGGCACTCTATGTCTGCAGTGGCCATCCCCCACATCTGAAGTGTGTTATACTCTAACCTCTGCCTCTTGGAATTCCTACTTTTGTTTAGAAGTCAATCTAGGATCATATTCCATATGAAATAACCCCACCCCCAATTTTTACCAGCTACCAGTACCTCCTCCATCAATTTGTATCACTTTTGTATTTATTTTGCATATACCCATAGATATGTGAGATAGGAAAAAGTAATGAACTTGCTCCCTTGTGGCAGAGAAAGACTTGAGTTCAAATACTTGCTGTGGAACTAACAATCTGACTTTGGGCAAGTCACTTAATTTCTTTCCTCTTCTGGGGATAATAGTAGGCTCAGGGTTTTAAGGATCAAGTGAAATAATAATAATTATGTGCATATATGTGTTATATATACATTTATGTGTATATCATGTTATATATATATGTATAGGTGTGTGTAGTATATACATAACCTATGTATATATTATTATATATTTCTATATACATAAACATATGTATATGTACAGTTTTTCTCCCTCTAATAATGAGCTCAAGAATATGAATTGTTTTACTAATGATTTTGTATCTTCTGTGCCTACCAAAGTGTCTGACACAAAGCATACCTTAGTAAATGTTTTTTTATTGATTGTCTGGATTGCTATACTCTAAGAGATCAAAATTTCTCATTTTCTACACAGAAAGTTGGGATTTAAGAATATAAACTATATGTTCATAACTACATTCTCAAGAGATTTAGGCATGTTTTCTTTATCCACATACTTTTTTTTAAAAACTAAAGCTTTTTATTTGTATAACATATGAATGGGTAGTTCCTCAGCATTGAGCTTTACAAAGCTTTCCATTACAAATTTTACCCCCAGTCCCCTCCCCTCCCCTAGATGGCAAGAAGTCCACTACATGTTAATAATGTTGAAATACTTGGCAAGTTGTGCAAGAAAAATCCTATCTACAAGAAAAAAAGAAAATCAGAGAAAGGAAACAACAATGCAAGCAAATGTCAATAGAGAGCATGAAAATGTTATGTTGTGGTGCATATTTCATATCCCTCTCTCTGGGTGTATATAGTTTTCTTCACTGAACAATTGGAACTGGTTTGAGACAATTCTTTGTTGCAGAGAGCCATGTCCATCAGAATTGATCATCATGTAATATTGTTGTTGCTGTGTATAATGATCTCCTGGTTCTGCTCGTTTCACTCAGCATCAGTTCATGCAAGTCTCTCCAGGCCTCTCTGAAATCATCCTGCTGGTCGTTTCTTACAGAGCAATAATCCATAATATTCATATACCATAATTTATTCAGCCACTATTCAGTTTCCAGTTTCTAGCCACTGCAAAAAGGGCTTCTAAAAACATTCTTGCACATGTGGGTCCCTTTCCCTCCTCTAAGATCTCTTGGGGATATAGGCCCAATAGAAACACTGCTGGGTAAAAGGGTATGCACAGTTTGATAACTTTTTGAGCATAGCTCCAAATTGCTCTCCAGAATGGTTGGATCCGTTCACAGTTCCACCAACAATGTATCAGTGTCCCAGCTTTCCCACATCCCCTCCAGCATTCATCATTATCTTTTCCTGTCATTTTAGCCAATCTGACAGGTGTGTAGTGGTACCTCAGAGACATCTTAATTTGCATTTCTCTGATCAATACTGATTTGGAGCAACTTTTCATATGACTAGAAATAGTTTTAATTTCATCATCTGAAAATTGTTCATATCCCTTGGTGACTTATCTATTGAAGAGTGGCTTGAATTCTTATAAATATGAGACAATTCTCTATATATTTTAGAAATGAGGCCTTTATCAGAACCATTAAGTGTAAAGATGATTTCCCAATTTGATGCTTCCCTCCTAATCTTGTCTGCATTTGTTTTATTTGTACAGAAACTTTTTTACTTAATATAATCAAAATTATCTATCTGGTGTTCGATTAGGAGTTCCAGATCTTCTTTGGACATAAATTTATTCCATCTCCACAGGTCTGAGAGGTAAATTATACTACATTCTTCTAATTTGCTTACAAAATCACTCTTTATATCTAGATCATGAACCCATTTAGATCTTATCTTGGTGTGCAGTGTTAGGTGTGGGTCAAGCCCTAATTTCTTCCACACTAGTTTCCAATTTTCCCAGCAGTTTTTGCTGAATAGTGAGCACTTATCCCAAAAGCTGGGGTCTTTGGGTTTATCAAACACTAAATTGTTAAAGTTATTGCCTAGATTGCCCTGATATCCTATCCTATGCCACTGATCGACTGCTCTATTTCTTAGCCAGTACCAAATGGTTTTGATGACCACTGCTTTATAATATAGTTTTAGATCTGGTACAGCAAGGCCACCTTTCTCTGCTTTTTTTTTCATTAATTCCCTTGAAATTCTTGACCTTTTATTCTTCCAAATGAACTTTGCTACTATTTTTTCTATATGTGTAAAATAATTTCTTGGGAGTTTGATTGATATGGCACTAAATAAGTAAATTAGTTTGGGTAGTATTGTCATTTTTATTATATTCGCTCAGCCTACCCATGAGCACTTAATGTTTCTCCAATTGATTAGGTCTGATTTTATTTGTGTGGAAACTGTTTTGTAGTTTAGTCCATATAATTTCTGACTTTTCCTTGGCAGATAGATTCCCAAATATTTTATCCTATCATCCCGTTATTTGGAATGGAATTTCTTTTTTTATCTCTTGCTGCTGAACTTTGTTGGTAATATATTAAAATGCTGATGATTTGTGTGGATTTATTTTGAATCCTGTAACTTTGCTAAAGTTGTGAATTGTTTTCTAGTAGATTTTTAGTTGAGTCTCTAGGGTTCTCTAAATATACCATCATGTCATCTGCAAAGAGTGATAATTTGGTTTCTTCATTACCTACTCTAATTCCTTTTATCTCTTTTTCTTCTCTTACTGCCAAACCTAACATTTCTAATACAATATTGAATAGTAATGGTGACAATGGGCAGCCTTCTTTCACTCCTGATCTTATTGGAAATGGTTTTAGTTTGTTTCCATTACATATGATGCTTGCTGATGGTTTTAAGTAGATGCTACTAATCATTTTAAGGAAAAGCGCATTTATTCCTATATTCTCTAGTATTTTTAATAGGAAGGGGTATTGGATTTTATCGAATGCTTTTTCTGCATCAATTGAGATAATCATATGGTTTTTGTTAGTTTGGTTATTAATATAATTAATTATGCTGATAGTTTTCCTAATATTGAACCAGCCCTGCATTCCTGGTATAAATCCTACTTGGTCATAGTGTACTATCCTGGGGATGACTTTCTTTAATCTCATTGCTAATATCTCATTTAAAATTTTTGCATCAATATTCATTAGGGAAATTGGTCTATAGTTTTCTTTCTCTGTTTTCACCCTACCTGGTTTAGCTATCAGCACTATATCGGTCTCATAAAAGGAATTTGGCAGTATACCTTTTGTCCCTATTTTCCCAAATAGTTTGTATAGTATTTGAATTAATTGTTCTTTGAATGTTTGGTAGAATTCACATGTAAATCCATCTGGCCCTGGAGATTTTTCCTTAGGGAGTTGGTTAATAGCTTGTTCTATTTCTTTTTCTAATTTGGGGCTATTTAAATAATTTATATTCTATTCTCTTAACCTGGGTAACCTATATTTTTGTAGATTTTCCTCCATTTCATTTATATTATCAAACTTACTGGCATAAAGTTGGGCAAAGTAACTCCTAATTATTGCTCTAATTTCCTCTTCATTGAAGGAAAGTTCTCCCTTATTCTTGAGACTAACAATTTGATTTTCCTCTTTCCTTTTTCTTATAAATTAACTAAAGGCTTATCTATTTTGTTGGTTTTTTTGTAAAACCAACTCTTAGCTTTATTTATTAATTCAATAGTTTTCTTATTTTCAATTTTATTAATTTCTCCTTTTATTTTTAGAATTTCCAATTTGGTATTTAATTGAGGGTTTTTAATTTGTCCTTTTTAAAGTTTTTTTTTTTTTAATAATAAGCCCAATTCCTTGATCTTTTCCTTCTCTATTTTATGCAAGTAAAGATCTAGAGATATAAAAATGGCCATATCCCACAAAATTTGGTATGTTGTCTCATTATTGTCATTCTCCTGGATGAAATTATTGATTGTGTCTGTGATTCACTCTTTCTCCCATGCATTCTTCAGGATTAGATTATTTAATTTCCAATTAACTTTTGGTCTATTTTCTCCTGGCCTTATATTGCATGTGATTTTTATTGCATCATGATCTGAAAAAGATTCATTTACTATTTCTGCCTTTCTGCATTTGATTTTGAGGTTTTTATGCCCTAATATGTGGTCAATTTTTGTATAAGTTCAATGGACCGCTGAGAAAAAAGTAAACTCCCTACTGTCTCCATTCAATTTTCTCCATAGATCTATCATATATAACTTTTCCAGCAATTGGTTTAACTCCCTAGTTTCTTTCTTATTTATTTTGTGGTTTGATTTATCTAATTCTGAGAGAGCAAGGTTGAGATCCCCTACTAGTGTAGTATTACTGTCTATTTCTCCTTGCATCTCTGTTAGTTTCTCCTCTAGGAATTTGGATGCTATACCACTTGGTGCATATATATTTAGTGTTGATATTGCTACATTATCTATGGTACCCTTTAAGAAAATATAGTTTGCTTCCTTATCTCTTTTGATTAGATCTATCTTGGCTTTTACTTGAACTGAGATAAGGATTGCTACACCTGCTTTTTTTTGCTCACCTGAAGCTAAATAGGTTCTGCTCCAGTCTTTTACCTTCATCCTATATGTGTCACTATATTTTAGATGTGTTTCTTGTAGACAAAATATTGTGGGATTCTTGTTTTTAATCCAGTCTGCTATCTGCTCCCGCTTTATGGGAGAGTTCATCCCATTCACTTTCACAGTTAG
This sequence comes from Myrmecobius fasciatus, assembly GCA_023553655.1. Taxonomy (NCBI): domain Eukaryota; kingdom Metazoa; phylum Chordata; class Mammalia; order Dasyuromorphia; family Myrmecobiidae; genus Myrmecobius; species Myrmecobius fasciatus. The sequence goes on from JAJPUD010012100.1 coordinate 22,667, forward strand.
AATATCTAATTCTTTATTTCCTGTCATCTTATTTACACAAGTTATGTTTTTCCTTTCCTTTCCCCTTTCTCCCTTCCCCCTTTTCAGTATTTTGCTTTTGATGACCCCATCCCCCAAACAATCCTCCACCCTTTAGATCCCCTCCCCCCTTTTTACTCCTTTCCCCTGATTCTTCTATTTTCCCTTCTATTAGTTTTTCCCTTTCTTTTCCTCCTTTCCCTCCCACTTCCCTCTAGCAACAGACAAGTTTCTATGTGAAATTAAATGTCTGATATACACTTTTAGAGCCCAAACTGATGAGAGTAAGATTTACACAATGCTCATCTCCCTCCCCTCTTTCTCTCAATTATATTAGGTTTTCTTTGCCTCTTCAAGAGATTTTACCTTGTTTTTACCTCCTTTTTTTTAGATCTTATTTTACCACTTTTTCCCTCTTTTCCCCAGTATGACAACCTTTCCCCTTCTAGTTTTCTTTTTCATGTTATCAAAGTAATATCTAGTTAACTATACCCCCGAACTTTAAGTATCCCCATAGTAGAAATAGAAGAGTCCTTTCCTTTTTACATTTTTATGCTTCTCTTGAGTTCTGTGTTTGGAGGTCAAATTTTTCATTCAGATCTGGTCTTTTCATTAGAAATAGTTGCAATTCACCTATATCATTGAATGACCATCTTCTTCCCTGGAGGATAATGCTCATTCTAGCTTTATAGGTTATTCTTGGCTGTAATCCAAATTCCTTTGCCTTTTGGAATATCTGGTTCCAGGCCCTTTGATCTTTCAATGTGGAGGCTGACAGATCGTGTGTGATTCTAATTATTCATCCTTGGTATTTGAATTCTTTCTTTCCAGCTGCTAGCAAAATCTTTTCCTGACATTTAGCCACGATATTCCTTGGGGTTTTAATTTTGGGGTCTCTCTCAGGAGGTGATCGGTGAATTCTTTCAATGGTGATTTTGCCTTCTGATTCTACAACCTCAGGGCAGTTTTCTTTCAGGATTTCCTGGAAGATAGTGTTTAGAGTCTTTTTTTTATCATGGCTTTCAGGAATTTCAATAATCCTTAAATTGTCTCTCCTAGATCTATTTTCCAAGTCAGTTGTTTTTCCTAGGAGATATTTCATTTTTCTTCTATTTTTTTCATTTTTTGTTTTTGTTTGACTGATTCTTGAAGTTTTATTGAGTCATTCACTTGCATTTATTCAATTCGTATTTTTAAAGTGTTGTTTTCTTCAGCTACCTTTTTTAGGTCCTTTTGTAACTGGCCAATTTGCTCATTGCATACTTTTTCCACTTCACCAATTTTGTTTTTCAATAAATTGCTGTCTTTTTCATATCTCTTTTGCAGGGCATTATATCCTTCTTGCAAGATATTGTATCCTTCTTGCACCGATTTCAGTGTCTCAAGTGCCTCAGATAAACTCTAGGTGTTTGGAGTTTGGAGATTAGAGTTTCTACCTCGATGAGCTGAGTCCCATCCTAACTTCCAGGTAAACTGTTTATTCCTCTGCCTGAGTTAAACAGACCTGATATAAAGTTCTTCAGAGGTAACTGGAAGCAGTGTCTAAATATTTCTGGATTCGTTGACTTGAAGATCAATAAGGCTTGTTTTATTGTTGATTTGAGAGAAGATCAGAGGAGGAAACAGAGTCAGCTTCTTCACTCCGCCATCTTGGCTCCGCTATCCACATACTTTTTTTTTTTTTTTTTTTTTTTGCTTTTTGCTGAGGCAATTGGGATTAAGTGACTTGCCCAGGGTCACACAGCTAGGAAGTGTCTGAGACCAGATTTGAACTCAGGTCCTCCTGACTTCAGGGCTGGTGCTCTAACCACTGCGCCACCTAGCTGCCCCTATCCACATACTTTTGAAAGAACTTTATCAGTGCCTTGTCTGCTGATATCTCTTGGATTGGGAAAATTCAATCAAGAAATCTCTCAGGTTGTGTGGACAAGGACACATTTACCATTTCCATATGCCTTTCAATCAGTCACTATCAATTATTTTCTAAGGAGGAATATGGAGAAAATGGAGAAATCCACTGTTATTCCATGTCACTCTATTAATAATAATAATAAAAAAAGTATGGAAGAAAGTGAAGTGACTGAGAGAGAAACTTGACATTCTATTTTATGTCAACAGAGAGAGATTTTTTTTCCTACCCAGAGTTCTAGCTTAGTCCATAAATCATTGAGACAACCTCTGTAATTAAAAACTCCTGAGCACCAGTTCTGAAGTCAGGAGGACCTGAGTTCAAATCTGGTCTCAGACACTTAACATTCGCTAGCTGTGTGACCCTGGGCAAGTCACTTAACCTCAATTGCCTCATCAAAAAGCAAAAAAAAAAAAAAAAAGGAGATGGATCAAGAGAAGGTATCTGATCACAACAATAATCTATAATTGAAGTGGTCCATCCTTACTCCTCTTTCACTCCTTTCTTTATCAGGTCCAGACTTTGATTCCTGTTTCTTTCATTAGTGTTTCATTATTTTTCATTCTTTTTATTATTTACCCTATGAGGTTGAATTTTGCTTTGCTTATAATTATTTCTTCTAATTATTATTATAGTTGTTGCTATTGTTAATAACAATATAATCATTATCATAATTCTTCCATAAATTTACCTATATATCTCTTGACTCTAATGCTTACATTTCAAAGTTTAACTCAGGTATGTTCTTTTCATTAGAAAATTTTGATACCTTTGTAATCTATGAAAAATCCCTTTTTCCGAGGAGGGGCAGGGAGAGTCTGCTGAAGTATTTTATCTTTCTTCTGGAAACTCTGTATTTTGACTATGAAATTCTCAGGAATCTTAATGTTCTTTTTAGGATGTGACTGTGGATTCTTTCTATTTTTATTTTGCCCTCTGATTCTAATATATCAGGAAAATTTCCTTTTATAATTTCTGGACAGATAGTATCTAATTGTTGTTTTGTTTGGTCATAATTCATGATTAGGGATCTCATTATTTGTAAATTATCTCTACTGGAACTATTTTCCATGTCGTTTTTTTTTTTTTAAATAGTAGACACATATATATATTTTTTCCTTTTTCTTTTCTATTCTTTTTTTGTCTGGGTGGTAGGATATTATGATTTTGTTCTTTGCTCTAACATTTGTGTGTGTGTGTGTGTGTGTGTGTGTGTGTGTGTGTGTGTGTTATATGTTTATTCTGTTTGTCCTATTTTATTTTCCAGGTATTTATCGTTTCTTTGTTTTGTTCTTAGTGGTTTTCTTATTTCATTTTTTTGCTCTAAATTCCTAATTTCATGTGTTGCTTTATTTCTTTTAACCACTCTTATTTTCCATCTGTCCAAGTCATTTTGGCTTAGGATTGCAGGGATTACATATGTTATTGTGGAGTTACTCTTCTGAATTTGCCTCTTGGGCTTCTTTAAATTTCTATGATTTTGTCAGTTTGGTTTGTTCTTTCTTCTGTTTATTCAAATTTCCAATCTCAGTTCTTTGATTGACTGGTTTGTGTTAGGTCCAAATTCTATCATTTCTAGAACTCTTGGATGAATTGTACTGTCTAGTCCCTGTTTTATCCCTCTTTTCTGCAGTTTGGATGCTATTTTAGTTGATGGAGTGGCTGGCACTAAATCATCTTCTGCCTCAAACCTTTTTTTTCTCTTGGTCTGCATGAGTTCCAGCCTCAACTTGTTTCTGTCTTCCTCTTGTACACAGCATTAGCTAGAGGTGGTTATATTTCTTTTTGTAGCCCTGAAAGGACTCTTTTGGATATTGATTTCTAACATCCTATAAGAATCCCTTACATAGATAATCAAGTACTGTTTTCTCTGCATTATCACTGCTGTCACTCCCAAGGCTCCAGAGATTACATAGGCTGGTCCTATTTCCCTACTCAGTGAACTAAGGGCAAGATCAATCTCTCACTTCTATTGTAACAGGTTAGAGCCAGTATCTAGCTTCAGATCCATGAGCTCATGCTTACAATCCCATTGAAACATTCAAAGAGCTTATTGCCTTCAACCTTCTTTACAGAAGTTCATACTGGCTTTCCTGGTATTTCCACTCTCCCAGAAATCATAGGTCCATATACAAGGGTGAACACTCTCCCAGAGTTTTCAGCTTTTATATCTCTTTATCTGAGCTAGTGCTGGCTTCCCTGACATAGTCCCTTTCACAATCTCCAAATATCTGACCATGTTTTTGTGTGGTTCTGAATCAAGTGGGTATAATTTATATGTTTTATTAATTTTTTTATAATGATAAAGAATCTACTCCATAGCTTCCTTATCAAATATTTGTGGGGATATGTGTGGTATATCTCATTTGTCTCATTTTATTTACAATATTTTATGGATCCATATTAACTAGAAGTCATCTATCTTCTCAATTAGCAATTGCAACTCTTGCTTTTGTTTTTTTGCCGATCTACCCATTTCTTACTAGATTATACACATTTTCTTTGTCTACTTACTGAAAGTTTAACAAATGGTGGTTTTATATTTATTCTATTTCTCAGAGGCAATAAGTGTCACAGTATATAGAGGAGTAAGCCTGGAGACAGGAAGACCTGATTCAAATATTACCTCAGATACTTACTAGTTGTGTGACCCTGGAGAAGTTATTTAATACCTGTTAAACCCAGAATTTCTTCATTTGTAAAATGGGGATAATGATAGTACCTACCTCTCAGAATGTGAGATAAAATAAGAATATAAAATGACAGAATTGTAAAACACTTGGCACAATGCCTGACACATAGTAAATACTATATAAATATTAGTTATTATTATTATAATTTATTTTTGCTCTCATCACTTTGATGGAAGAGAACATTTAAAAAAGTTTGGTTAAGAAGACAGACACAAAATTATTAAACCCTATAAATATAGTATGGATGATGATGAACTGTCTCATGAAACAGAAATTTTAAAAAGAGTAGAATTATTTTTTAAATTACATCTATGCCTTAATAAGATATCCCCTAGTCAGTACTAATACTTCTTAAAGAGATTAGAATACATTTTTATCCCATAGAACCATGGCTGACCAAGGCTAAGTGCACCATAAGTATATGGTATAAGATATAGTATCAGTATCCAGGAAAACCTTGGATCTGACACTGTATCTTTATGCCTCTGGGAAAATCATTTAAACCCAAAAGGCCTGATTTACTAAATCATAGATTGTAATCTTTTTAAATACAAAGTTTGTTTCCTCCCTTCCCACCTTAATCCCCAAGATATCCCCTAAACTGGTAGAATTCCAGTTCTCCCCAAACGTATACATTCTCAATATTAACAAAACTTACTAACTATATTCCACTCCTGTCTTTGGACTTCAGAAAGACTTAGGACTCAATGTCTATACCATTTATTTGGCACTTATTTTATACCTCCTTCTAGTATCAGTTATTATTTTATGTCTTGTATTTTTTCCCAAATAACTTTGAGGATAAGATAAAGAACTTTTTTTTGCCTTTTAGAATGTCCAACACAGTACAACTCATACTAAGTACTCAGTAAATATTTCTTGAATTCAAATGCATAACTGTTTTTGTAACCAGAGTGTCTAATATAATTCTTAACATCGAATAACCTCAATGACTGTTTACAGTGATAGATAATATGGCAACATAGAAATTACAGTGCTAGGTCCAAGCCTTATGATCCTTCAGGCTCAAGATTCTGCTTGCACCAGTAACACCAAGGGAAATGTAATAGAAGAGCATAGTTACTATTTTTTTGTCTTTTATTATTTTTGGTGGGGTAGTGACGTTAGTGTTTTATTTTTTAACTTGTATTCTTTTCGATAAATCTCAATATATTTTGGCTGAAGAACAATTGAGGCTGACATTTTCAGGGAACAATTTACAATCTTCATCACATTACAATCTTTCATGATTTTTCTGGATTTTAACTGATACATTAGAAACCTTTCCTTTATATTATTATACAAATATTTATTCTCAAAATAAGGTATTATCTTTACTATTTACTACAGGCTACGCCTTTTATTTCATTCCTCTAATTAGCAAGAATGTTACAGCTGAAAAGCAGAAAATAAAAATAATTAATATTTTTAAAGACTTCAGCCTCAGGGTCTTTGAACCAATTCAAGTTTGTGGGGTGTGTGTGTGTGTGTGTGTGTGTGTGTGTGTGTGTGCACATGCGCATATCCATATTAACCTATCCTGAAACATGAAGTAGATAGGTGGAAGCATGAAGGATTTACATAGTTTTTTAAAAACCAGAAAAGATAAATCTGTGTCCTACCCACAAGCTATTAAACCAAAATATATTAAAATTAATTAAATTATAAAAGCATCTGAGAGCAATATATTGTTTCTGCAATGTTGAGATGACAAAAGTTGGTATAATTGAGGAGCAGGATAAGTCATTGTGAGCCTAAGACAAGGTTTAAAAATGGAGACTTCTTGCCCTTGAAAATTGCACCCTCTTTGTGCTACAGTACTCAAGAATCATTTGACTTCACTTGAACACATACAACTCACCACAAAGCAGAGTGGTGACAAGGGAAGCAGAATTTTCTGGCATTAAGTATATATGCTTTTATTAGAAAGAAATATAAAAAAGTGTTTCTACTACGTTCCCTCACATTATGTTTTAGGAGGGTCCTTACCCTAGTCCCAGGTCCTTATTTCTAATTTCAGAGGTAGTTCTCTCTTTTTTAAGACCAATAAGAATAATTTATGTTTTATTAATCTTTAAGGAAATCAAAGCAGTCTTGCCTCACAAAAACCCATTTCTAGCCCCCCTTTTCACCAGTGATTTCAGTTCTGTCTTTCATTATATATCTCCCATACAATTATCTAACAGGAAACCCAGTTCTTCTCAGACATCTAGTTCCCTCTCTAGCTGTTGCTCACTAAACCTGTGACCTGATTTCCAGATATCATATACTGCATCTTCACTTGGGGCACTAATCCACTCATTTTTGTAATCTACCTAGGGACTAAACTATTGATTGGTGAGTGGATACAAACTCAGCTATATCTATCAGACTTTAGAATATGCTTCCATCCTATCTTACCAGAAACATGAGATCACGGCATCTTGTTGCATTTTGTAGCCCTCCTTATACTCCCCCATTCCCATTATGCTTTCTGCCTCTTGTTCTGGGAACAATGAGCAAATCAATACTAACATTACTATTAGAAGGGGTATGAAAATTGAATGTCCTGTGGTTCCACTTGTAAACTCTGACTCTAAGGCGAATCTAAGTGCCACTGTGTTTCCTACTAGAATGGAGGCTCTTAGAAAATAAGGATTCTCTACTTTTGTTTTTGTATCTCTAGGGTTTGATACATGTTAAGTGCTTAATGAACACTTTCATTCTTTCTTCACCTCTTCATCTCACCTTCTTTCTAGTCTCACCATATATCACTCCCTCTCCTACCCTATGTAATCCAGCCAAAGTATTTTCTTTCTCTTTCTTTTCCCCCACATTATAGTCCATCTTTCTTATGCCTGGATTGCAACTCTTTTCTTACTTCCACCTCATAAAGACACTGTTTCTTTTAAAATGCAGTGCAAGGAATCCTTTACTTATTCCCCCAATTGCTAATACCTTCTCTCTTGTGTAGCCTGTATTTAATTACTTTGCATTTGTATTTATGCCTCTATATTTGCTATATATAATTAGTTTATAATATTTTGTCTCCACAATTAGAATGGAAGCTCTTTGCCAGTCAAGATTATTTGATTCTTTTTACTTATATACAAGTACCTACCCCTGGAACATAGTAGGCACTTAATAAAAGGATTGTTATTTGAATGATTATTGAATAGACTATCAGTCTGTTTTCTTAGTGGTAAATTTGTTATCAACCTACAAATATGCTCATGTATTTAACACGCATTTCTAGGAGAGAAAAAAGAATGAGAAAAGGAAAAAACAAATTAAAAACACCAAAAGTACTCTCCCAGTGAAGGTTTCTGGACTCTGCCAAGCCTGCTGGATTATTAACCTATCCTCTGTCTCACTCGTCATTACTACTTTTTACTCCTTCTTAAAATATATTTACTCCAAATTCTTATTTCTATACAATATTACATTATTGTCCTCCTCCTTCACTTTTCTGTAGTAATTGGCATTCTTTTTTGCTGATCTGTTCTACTTTGGATTAGGAAAATAACTTTAAAGCTGTAAAGCTTCTTAAAATATCATCTAATTCAAATTCCTTATTATACAGATGTGGAAAATTGACACCCAGAAGATTTAAATGATACTGTTTCTCCCACATATCTTCCTTTTCTATCTGACCACTTTTTCTCAATGGTTATATGTGATTTATCTTTTTTTTCCCCCTTTGACTCCCTAAGTTTGAGTATTCATTTGTCTTCAGTTGACTAAGTTTCCTGTGATATATTCCAAATTTGTATATTTTATTACAGTCTTTCCCATAAACTAAAGGATTGCATTTTCAAACTATCTATATTTGTACTTGGAAATGTCCTTTGAACTTTAAGCTCAATAGATCTAAAACAGAAGTAATCATTTTCCTCTCCAAACTTTTGCTCACTTTTCCCCATGACTTTCCCTGTTTAAATCAAACTTTATCTATCCATCTATTTCTCTCTCTCTCTCTCTCTCTCTCTCTCTCTCTCTCTCTTTCTCTCTTTCTCTCTCTGTCTTTCTCTGTTTGTCTCTCTGTCTGTCTCTCTATGCTTTCACTGGTATGGGAATTCTGTAAGGAAAATGTCCTACATTATCTAATTTGACAAAGCATTCAGAATATTGCCTACATATTTTATCAGTGACATAATGTCTATAAAGCACTTTGTAAGTCCTAAAACTTTATAAAGAAAAAAATCTTATTAGTAAATACATTTTTAAAATGTGATGTAACAATTCAACTTTGCTATTTGCAAACATCATATTTAAACAATAATTTTTAATATCAGCAGCCACAGGTGGCACCTAGAATTCTCTTCCCCATTGATAAGTGGGTTTAAGTGGATTGATAAGTTTAAATAGGTAATATTTATTTCATGTGCCTTTTTTGTACCTAATCTCTGACTCCCAAGTCCCTAGTGTCATCATGCTGATGGTTGGCTACACTAAAATCTGATCTCAGAAATCTGTTCCATAAGTAGAAATCTTTCTCTAAACTCTGCAGGATTTCAAACAAAATTTCTATGCTTGGTGTGTATAAATTAATTTTATAAAAAACAATTTCCTAATTTGTGAATGAGTTATATTGAACCAATATTTATTAAATACCTACTACATCCAAGGAATTATACTTGTTTGTGACTAGAGTGGTATATAAACAAACGACTTCCAAGGAAAAGAGTAGGTAGAATTTGAATTGGGCTTTGAATAATGGGTAAGATTTCAGTAGGGGAAAATGATAGCTTAAAAATATTCTATGAATAGGGAACTATGTGAGCAAAGATATGAAGACAAGATTGTGCAGGACAGATAATAGTCTTGTATGCAGAAATGGGGATGTAAGAGGGATTAGTGAGTTCAAAACCTGCAAATATAAGGTGGAGTTGCAGAACCACAAAAAAAAAAGGTTAAAAAACTTGAACTTTATTAAGCTAGCAAAACTGAAAACATTACTTTTTTTACTTTTTTTTTTTTACCAATGAAATGATGTAATTAGATTTATGCATTTAAACTGACTGAGTTGAATACAAGCAGCAATACAAGCAAAATTATGGGCCAAAAAATAAATAAAATTTGCTAGTGGGATGATGAATATGTAAGGTTGAGATAAATCTTACAGTTCACCGTGACTACTTAGACATGGGCAAGTGAAGGAGAGGAAAAAAAGAAAAGTCAAATATAGCTTAGAAGTTTTTAGCATAGCTGACTATTATAAAGTTGTTAATACTATTTAAGAAATATAGGAAAATTATGAAAAATTAGGTTTTGGAGGAAAATTGGTGTTGTCAAGTTTAGATATGAATATGAGGAAATGATGGCCAAAAATCAATTAAAAACATCTTTTTTGCTGTCATGCCCTTTTTTTAGTTATGGTAGAGGGAAGTCAGAGTAACTTAAATATTTTATGACATAAGCACTTAGGCCATGTATATAATGGAGAATAAAGCTAAACTATCTCAATCAGAAGATAATAGTAGAATCATTTACATAAAGATGATATTTTTAACCAAGTACACATAAAATCTTTGAAGGTAAGTATATAGACAAGAGGGTAAAAAAAATCTTGGGCAAGATCTCTATGAAGAGGGAAGGGGGAATATGAATAATCAAAATAGAAGCTCTGAAAGAGGAAAGAGGAAAATTAGGAATGTGACATCACAGAATTAGAGGAAAAGACTATCCAAGAGAGAGTTATGACTGGTATTGTCAAAAACTTCAGAGTGTTAAAGAGGATAAAAGAGAGAAATTATCATTTAAAAATTATTTTCTAAAGAGTGGTAGAAGCCAAGTTAGGATGAATGTATAGAAATGAAGTAGGACCGTGTATATGAATTGTTCCTTCAAGCAGCTAATAAAAATAGGACCAAAATGAAAATTAAGTTGGGATAGTGGAAAAGGTTAGGGAAGTTTGTCTAGTTTAAGTATACCCAATCACAGTTTTATTTGTTTTGTTGTTGTTGTTGTTGTTGTTGTTTTCCAGTCATGATTTTAGATAGAGGAAAAGGAACCAACAAAGAAGAGATTGATGTAAAGCAAGAAATGATGATTGATGGAATAAGGTTTTGGACAAGACAACAAGAAAGTTTTAGGATCAAGGACCTTGTGAAGGCTGTTACCCAAGAGGACATCTTTTTTTTTATCTGTAAGAGAAGGAAGGAGAGAAGAATGGGTAAGGAATAAACACGTTCTGAATTAGGCAAATAGGGGAATTCAAGAATTTACATTGTGTATTTTCATTGCAGCAGTTCTGATTCAGCTAAGTATGTCTGATTCAGCTAAGCATGTCCTGCTACAGAATATCAAAAGATATTGCATATATCAAAAGATGTTGCATTAAATAAGTAATTATTCATACATATCCTGTGCTGTTTCCTCCATCATGTTACTTGGCTAACTTGGAGAAGATTCTCATTACTATGCTTCACTCCACCCCCAACTTTTGCAAGCTTGACTGCTTCTCTGACCTCTACTTCATAATTCCTTCATAGTCCTCATGATCTATTAAGACCAAAAACATCTTTGGCTTAAAATTTTGGTAAGGTTTTGCATTGTCTCACTCAAACTCTGTCCCTTCAGGCAGTTGTCTCCCACCAGGTCTGCTAATAGGTTTGTTCATAACATCATGTAGCTTCTAAGAGAAGTGGACCTGACAGAGGTGTTAGCAATTGGAATTGTAGATATAGAGCTTTTAGGGGCAGCAGTTTTTAGGAGATACATAATAATTACAGGGGGTAAGTCCAGAAACTATCTCTGTCACTCAGAAATATGAAGAAAGTAAACTAGATTTTGATTTAAAGTTAGAGATTCAGATGAGTAGTAGGGGCTCTTGTGGCAAATCTTGTTCAGTCTTGATTAGTAATTAGGAAACTATTGGGAATCTAGCATTGCTCATTCCTGTGGCTGTGACAATGTTGACAGTGACAATGACTTAATATCATAAAAAGTATAAGTACAGTAGTTAGAAATGGAAGATTACTTGTTTCTAAAGAAGAAATTCATAAGGTGGTAATGAATGATGAAATAATGGGTGAATGGATGGCTGAAAAAAATAAACTTAAATGTCACAGGGAATGTCGGCATTTGATAATAATATATTACTATAAACAAATTTTTAAGTTTTAGAATATTGATGAGGAATATAGAAAGCCAAGTGATTTTTTTTCTCTCTACTCCCCAAACAGAATGGATAATGAATCTCTCTGCTAGTTGGTGCCTCATTTTCTAAAAAAAGAAGTCACTTCTTATCTGGTTTCATGAAGGTAATCCAAGTTCTAGGCACATTTTTGAAGGTCAGAATTTTGACCTTCCCCTCTTTCTTGTTGATTTATGAAACTTGTGTCTAATTCATGAAGGCTTTTAATTATATATATATACATATATATATAATATTCTGGTATTGTGTATTTATATAATTTTATTAAATGTTTATCAAATATTTGTCATAGATTCTTTTATCACCAAATTTTCCATAGCTGGAATTACTTAATGTTCATTAGAAATGTAGTCTTTGTAAGTGAGTTTTGACTATATTTGGTCTGGTATCAACTTTTTTGTGAATTCTAAACTCTTGACTATAAATCTAACTAATCCATTTTTTCCTTTGTGCTTTGAGTTTATGTATTCAGAACTAATTAAAAGTGTCACCAGTATGAGCAGTACATGGATAATATGGATTTTTAATAGCACAGTAGATTATGGTCATTCCCAAAGGAACATTTCAAGGAATGTCTCAATTTTCTAATGCCTTAATTATTTATATCTAACTGGAAAACTGACTTGGTTTTTTTTTAGAATTTAATTGGGAAATTCAGAGTAGGCAATTCTCAAAGACCATGACCATAAATTTAAAACCAGTGACAATTGGTAAAAGAGGAATGTTACCATTCTTTTTTTCCCCCATAGTATATATTTTCTTGTAGGATTGCTTCAATCTCTTCCACTGATCTGGATTTTACTTCATATACACATTCATTACTACCTTATTATGAATTTCTTATTTAGAAACAAGTAAAATTCAGTATGTATGTGGGTGTACATATATACTTTACTGCTTATATTAATATTTATTACTGCCTATGTATGTGTATATATGTGTGTGTCTGTATGTATCTGGAAAAGAATGCTACAAAGTCTGTAAGTAAAATATTTAAATAACCTTTTTAATATTTTCCATGTGATTAACTTAACAGTAAGTGTTTATAAAGATACTCCAGATATGTTGAAAAGTGTTTAATTTATCCTTTTGGAGGAATGTTATCTTTATGATAAATATTACCAATGTTACCTAAAAGAGTGAAGATACTCTTAAATGTACTTGATGGGTTCCCAACATCCAAATCTTAGACATTTTTTTTCTGATTAAACTTATTTGAAAGCATACTGCAAGAACAGTATTTTAGACTATCTTGTAGAAAGATTAGGTTGATTAAAAAAAGTTCATACATTGTTAATTCAAATATAAATATAGTTATGTATATTTACATACATATACATACACACACATATATAGATAAACACATTTGTGTGTGTGTGTGTGTGTGTGTGTGTGTGTGTGTAGCAGAAAAAAATCCTATCCAATTGATTGAAGTCAAAGTAGCCAACAGGGTACTTGTATGCTACAGTTTAACACTATCACCTGTAGATCTCTGTATATAGTTGACTCTCCAGGACAGATTTAAAAGTTTCTTATTTTAAACATTAATCCATAAAACATTATAACTTTCATTAAAACTGCAACTGCCACAGAACTGTTAATTTATACTGTTAATTAGGGATTGACATATGATGATGTTCCCTTTTGTACTTTAGTAGTTTAAAAAAGCTAGACTTGCCTTTTTGCAAATAATTTCATATTGGGACTTCTATGTAATTCTTTAGTGAAAGTTCACAATGAAAAGATCTTAAAACCAAGTTATATGAAGTTATATGAATATGAATTAATTTTCATATGATTTAGATGAAAAGAGGAGAGAGAGAGAGAAAGAGAGAGAGAGAGAGAGAGAGAGAGAGAGAGAGAGAGAGAGAGAGAGAGAGAGAGAGAGAAACTGCCTATGAATTATAGAATGAGACTTGAGAGAAGCAAGTCAGAGACAGGCAGTGAGAGTGAGAATTTATGTTGAAATCAGTTTTGTATTTGAGTCACTTAAAAAGGAAACAAAGTTCTGTGAAGGTCATTTTTTCTTGCACAATTTTTGATTCTGACACTTTCTATTGAATCAAATTCTTTAAAGCAGATACTAAAGCTACTAATGGAAGAGAAAAGCCATTTGCAAGAGGGAAACATTACTTAATAAAATAAACCAGATACAAAATCTTACCTTGTATTTACAGATAGGTTTTTAATGGAACATTTCATGGTCTAACACAAATATCAGACCCAATGTCACTAATTCTTATACAGCCTTTGGCTTACCCTGTAGAACAAAATCTGATATACTGTAGGCTATAAAATACTTTATGGTAAGTGAACTTCTAAAGACACAAAGAAAATACTCCATAAATTTGAAACTTAATTGAAATTCTCATAGAAATAAACTTAGGAGAGCAATATTATAAATTCAGTTATCTTAGGTAGTTGAAAACCTTGTTTTTGATTAATGTGTGAATTTATGAAGAAAATAAAATACTGCTTTTGGCATTTTTGCTTCTGCTTCCAGTCAATACCAGTAGACAAGCATGAATGGATGGAAAATTACCTTTTAAAAGGGTCAGATTTTGATGACCTCATGTCAATTTGCTCAAATCAATAATATTTTAAAACATTTTTATGGGAAAGGGTATATTGCAAGATATATTTTTCAAAAGAAGGAATGAAATGTTACACATCAAATAAAAAGTTTAATTTAAGAAATGACTCCTTGGTATATAAAAAAGAGGATGGAATCTTTTTGGTTTACTAATGTAAAAAGATAATGGATGCAGATGAATAAAATGTAGAAAGGTTGTGATTTGGAATAGACAAACAATGTCTGTAATTCTTTTAACTAACCTTGCAATATAAGAAATACAATAGTCTCTTGTACTGATAAAAGGAAAGTTCCATCTTTGAATGCCTATCTTCCTCATTTTCAAAAGCATCAGTATATGTACTAAATGAATAGACAATTCAGTAATGTCCAACAGATAACTAAAATTCAAATTTTATTTTTTCAATAATATTCATCAGACATTTTTTTCTGACAAGACTTTACTGAAAGATGAAGTGCAAATGGGAACCCTGTAAGAATGTTTATAAGAGTTGTACATGACATATCTTAAGCGCCACTAAGTACACATTGAATACTTTGTAAGTATATAGGCATATCAACATGCAAGTGTCATGTACCTAACATTACAATATGCATTTTGTTTGTTTAAAAATACTAATGACAAAGTAGATTAAGCAATTGTTTTTCTATCTCCAGTGCAATATGCTTAATTCCTGTGGATCCTACTTAACATGGAACTGATTTTTACAGTGTAAGAAGTATACCCTTCCAAATGTTACTAACAGTAAGCCATACAAATGGAACATTTTAAATTTAGAGCTAGTTAGTGGGTTACAGTGGTGCAGTATACCACTTTCAGTAACACATTTTAAGCCTAACTTGTCAGACTTGTTTCCAACACTGGTTAAGTTGAAATAATTATGATTTATAAAAAAAGTTTTTTTTAGTAAAATTTAAAAGTTAATTCACAAACATTTATGTGAATTTAATATGTAGCACATATGTCAGCAATTTCAAACTCAAATACTCATCACATCTAAATTGCATTATCATATTAGTATGCTGCAGATACAACAGATACAATTAAATAGAATTTGCAAACATTTAAATTATACACATAATAAAGAGAAAACAAATTTTGAAAAAAATTTCTAAAACATTTGCTCCCCCATCCAATAGAATTATTTAATACATTGGAGAAACAGAGATAAAACATAATGGGTATGCATAGGGAAGAAATAACAATCCAGTACATGCATCAGATTCCCCTTTCCCCAATTTGTGACCACTTGTTTCAACTACAACATATTTATATTTTACAAAACTTTCTGTCATCCAAATATAAACAAAAAGTTTCCAATGTTCATATGTTTAAAGAAGAAAGCTTGTGACAAAAGTATCCGAGGTTTTACAGTACTGTGTGTAAGAAAATTGTAAGTGCAGTTCATGCTGCATTAGAGTTTATACAGACACCACTGCTGATTTGACCCTGGATGTGGGGAAAGTGCTTAAGTGCTGAGCCCCAGTGAGTTTTTCTTTTTTATCTGGAACCTTCAAGAAGCATTTTAATTTTCTCTTCCATAAGACTGAACACATTTATTGGGAATGATGCCATTTTCCTTCTTTGTCTTTTAAACCCATCCTTTTTGCTAGGTTTATGTAGCTGACATATATGTGATATATGAGAACATAGTTGCCACAGTGTTATATGCAATATATGGACATCAAATAAAATCAATTTATTTTTATTTATGCTTTTAAACTTTTTTGATGAGTGTCATTAATACCACCAAACTGAGTATTCTCCTATGTGAACATCTGTACTTTTAAAAGGTTACTACCCCAAAGCATAATTAAATGACATCATTCAGGACATTCAAGCCATGGTTATACAGGCAAAATAAAGTGGATATTTGAGGCGATTCTCTGGAAAATTCAGAGCAACATTTACTTATATAAAGAAAGCACACGAATTATTTTCATTGGTTGTCTGCATTCATCAAGATCACTGGGAAAATAAATTATCCATTTCATTTTGTTCTGTATAAACAAAGAATATTGGTAAGAATTTTTAATATTTGTTTTTCCTCAAGGCAGAATACCAGGTTGGATTCCAAAGTGCTGCCATTCATCCTTGAAATACTGAAAGGCATATAAGTGCTTTGATTTTAAAAGGTGACTGTCTCATTTTTGCCTATAGAGGAGTTTTAATGTTAAAGAAAGAAACATACAGATCCATTCTCTTTTGAACACAAAGAAGTTGACTTTTGGTATTCACAATGGAAAGGTGGTTATGATAATCCCTTCTGAATGCTGCCTGGGAGATCTTATAAATACCTCTTTTTATTCATATTGAAATCTCATAGTCTATGCTAAAATTGAGAGGTAGAATTTAAGAATATATAGCACAAGACTTACCAGTCATGACAAACATCTATTGCATTCAATACTGACAATCTCAATACATTAAAAGATTATACATGTAAAATGCAGAGTAAACTAATCAAATTATTTTTGCTTCTCTTTTTGTTATTCTTTATTACTTTGCTACTTCTAATTCATTACCTTTGGAAGGGTATAGTAGTGGGGTGGAGGAGAAGAGAAAGAAGTGATTAGAAAAAAAATTTTCAATATACAAAATTTAATGTTTAGAAAAATGTACCCTACATGTTGAAGGCATCTCTATACCTTGATGGAAGCATTTTGTAGTTACATTGTAGTAAAATGCCAACTTAACATGAAGGAAAAACATGGAAATTCCAAGGCAAATGAGGGTATTCCAATTTTGAAGAGTTAGCCCACACATTTCAGACTATTTCTTTCCCTCTTGTTTATGCAAAATGCCCTGGCCAAAAGACAAGGTAATAAAACATAGGTATATAAACTAAGGTAAAAAAAGAAAAACAATTTCCATGAAGAAAGAGCGCTAGCAGTTGGGTACTGTTAAACCAGCTATAGGTAGGTTATTTATCCCTACTTTCAAAGCTTTAGTATGTGGGCAGTGGAGATGAACAAACTGTAGGCCTTAATTCAGCAACCTGTTTTTCAATGAGTTTCATAAGATGGGAAGAAAAAAATATATCTGGCATTTTTGCTTCTACATTTATGATCCCAGGTAATCGAGGCTATTGCACTAAGGGAAAATATTGCAAAAACCTTAAAACAAATTATTACATCTCTTGTATGTTTTCCTCTTAAGGATAACCAAAATGCATATTATAATTACATGGGTTTCCAACATCCATACACAGCAAGTACAAGATACTTACATGTAAATACACTGTAGTTACCTATATTTTTGCATAGTTTTTAGTGTGTACTTTGTGCCACTTAATAAAAAGCATTACTCATCAGTAATTTCCATTAGATATTTTTCTTACTTCAGCTGGCATTGCTGAACTTTTTGGTATGTTCATTATGGATTACCATTTGCAAAGAGCGACAATATTGGACATTTGGAGGACTCAAAGTACGGAGTGTCAGGTGAAAGGGGAAGCTGCAGTGTGAAAGTGAGGTTTCGCATGACCTCTTTATTAAAGAAATGTAATGTCAGATTTAAGATGTTACTTCCATAAAATTACCTTTCCCTTCCAAGAAAAAGCAAAGGTAAGAATATTGTTTTCCTTTTGGTAACACTTTACAATAAGTGGCACTAAATTACACTATAACTGCTATGTTACATGGGAGTACATGTAACTACACTGTAGGTGTTGAATAGCTACTGTACATGTGCGTACATGGAACCTCAATGCTATTACAATCATGGTTACATAATTACAAATGAACCAGTCCTTTTTTTCATTGAGAGATTTATATATATAATTTTTTACATAGTAATGAAAATACATGAGGTGTTAGCTTCCTTGCCTTATTTAGAAAAAAAAAAAGTTTTTTTCCCCCCGGTTTATTTATTTATTTATTTACTTATGGGAATTTTAGTGCAAGGTTTGCCATTATGAAGCAATATGAAAGCATTCATTTTCTAGGTTAAATTCTAAGCTTCAACTTAAATATCAGGTTCCTTAAACTGCTTCTTGGATTTTCTGGTGACAGAAAACAAGTTAAAAGAAGCACCCCCTCACACATGAATACACGCACGCATGCACGCACACTTAGTAAAAAGGAATCATTCTGTCTAAGATACAAGCAAATGGGGAAAAAAAGGAAGAAATGTTGTTTGGACAATTTTAGATGAAGAACAATCGATGGACACTGTAAACAGTACACTGGCAGAGATTAGCTACTTTCTTTTGAGCAAAGAACAATGTGCCATATTCTACCTTTGGGTATGTGTGCACTTCTCTCACCTAGTCCTGTAATGACTGTGCTCACCAAGCCGAGACAGAATTTGACTCACTATTAGTATGTATATTCCAATTATAAGTACCATGGTTTAGTTTTTCATATTTATCTGATTTGGGTGAACAAAAGTGGGTACACTATTTATATTGGAATTTTTGTTTAAACAAAAATAAAATAACTTTTTTGAGGGGTTAGGAAAATGATAATTTGCTCACTTTTTTGCTAAAAGAATAAAAATTAAAAATATTTTAATTAAAACAGAAATAACTAATTCCTGAAACATATAATTAGTGCCCCCCAAATATAATAGTACAGCTAATTTTTCTTCCCTCATCCCCCTCCCAAATTCCAACATTGATATTATTTAATTCTGTGGGTAAGGGTTAAAAGAGTCCAAAATCTCAAAATGTTCCAAATTTTGCATTTTTCTTTATACTGCTATAAATAATAATTGAATTATTTAAGCAACAATTCATCAGTTTGAGCCAAGTCAGATTTAGATGGAATGAAGAGGGATGTAAACATATTATCAATGAAAAGTACCAATTTTGTAAATGCATCTTGAAATTAAGTTTAAAATAGTATTTGATGATGCAGTTTATACAACTTATGGTTTGCAATAAGAATTTTCTGTTTTGTACTAAATGGGATGAATTTTGTTTTGTGTTTGTCTTTTTAAAGACTTTGCTTTGAAAGACATGAACATTTTGTAAACCTATACTAGTTTCAATGTGTCTAGTAGCACCTACCTGGTTCTCTCAAACTACCATACTATATTAACATATTATTGCATTTTTCCACAGATGGTATGGAGTGAATTGTAAAAACAAGCATGCAATCACATCAATGCAGACTTATTTCTTTAAAATGTCATACTGTATATGATTTATTATGTTAACACTCAATCACATCATATTATTTATGTTCTGTATATTTTGAAAAAGTGCTGCTTGACTGATGTCGTCTTCTCTCTCTCTCTCTTTTTAAAGAAATCAACAAGATAAATGTTTCAACAAAAAGTTTTAGATTTCTAACTTTGTCCTTAAAAGAGTTATATTTTTTGATAAATAATCTAAGATACAGCACCCTTGCCTTTCATTTGATATTAATACATGATGTTGTACTCAAACATTCCCCTACCCAAAAATAAATCCCAAGAGATTTTTTAACCAGCCATCATGATTTTCAACTTTACAAGTATAATTACCATATACCATTTTTCCCCTTAAAGGTGCAACACTTGGAAAAAGGGAGAGTAACATTAATCAGTCATGGTTTTCATTCTTTAGCATGAAATAAATACTGAGACTTGATCTAGTAGCATAACAGATAACATTAGCTCTTTGAGTAAAAATGTTAGGCTAATTTTGTTGTTGTTGACATGTTTAAGAGTAATGAGATTTCTTTAATGGTTAATTACACGAAAATTTCAGAACTAATCCAGAGAGAAAGAGAGACTTTCTCCGTGAAGTTAAAAACATGGCAGAAATTCTCTTTTACTCGCTGTGACATAAGTTTGTATCTCACAAAATGCATAGACAGTAATTTAATATAAATAATTAGTCCATTTTTACACAAAACATATATCTTAATGCTTTTTTTCTTTTCTTTTCTTTTCTTTTTTTTGGCAAATCAAGATAGGCAAGCAGCTCTGAACTGCCAAATTTTTAAAAAAAAATTGAGATTTTTATTTGAAACTAAGAGTTTATTCTTTAGGATATTAATCAAATGTGGTTTTAAAACCTGAGGCTGTGCACTGATTATTAGCTTAAAATTACCTTTCCTTATAACATTGTGCTTCCATTGTATTACAAATAAAAAAAATTAACAAGAACTAGAAAAAATTTGCTGTTGAACAGTGCTAGGACATACAGACAAAAATACTAATACATGTTATCTACTTATAATATTGGTTTAAGTCATATCTAAAGGGATATAATGGACATTAGAAAATGCTTACTTGCGACTGACTTACCTACAGCCAAAAAAGTTAAATATGTATCAAATAATGTTTAATTGGATTTATTATATGCACTATATACAGATTCTAAAATGTCTTGAAATTGTGCCCTATGAATACGTCCAATCTGTGTAGGCAGGTGAGTCTTTATGAAGCAAATAAATTATGAAAAACTACAGAAACGTATCTAATCTTTGTGATCCTCAAAGCAGTAAAGTGTTGGAAGAATTTATTTGTAAATGAAACTACAGTAACCTAATAAGGAATGTATATAGATATACAGCATGATATGATTACAACCCAAACACATGGCTCCAGTATCAAGTACTATTGAATAAATAGCAAATTGATACAGCTCTACCACTGAGTTCAAGCATTCTAGAAACTATACTACAGTATTTTCAATTTGTGATTTATAGGGCATATGTTTCAAAAACTTGTCTTTGAAGTATAGACATGTATAAAACATTCTTTGTAAACCTCTAATCTTAGATTGAACTTGAGCACTATTAGGTGTGGGTTATGAAAACTGTCCAGTGGCATACTAATAAGGAGTATGATTAAAAGGAAGAAAACTGGAGAAGAAAAACTTGCATACAATTTTAAGTGTAGAAAACAATTCAATACCATGGTTCAAGATGATGATTAACATTGTTAAGGCTGTATATTCAAGCACTGTATGTTAAGAGAACAATAATGTGAATTTTAGGCAATAAGAAATGTCTTGCATTATGGATGAGAGGGTAATTAAAGAATGATGTTAAGAAAGCTGATTGTTGGTATAAACTGGCTACGGGTAGCAGTACAGTATGGAGGTTAATAAGGGAACAGAAGATGGTAGAAATGAATTCTGAAAGATGATAGCCAGTTTTCTCCAGCAGTCAGCCTGATAAGTAAAACTCAAAATCTAGGTCTGCATCTAAATGAAATATTCTTTTTTCTCTTCTGCGTTGACTTGGCTGCCTTCTGCATTGATAATAGCTGTGTCAGCATCCGGTGCATCTTCAGCTCCTTTAGCTTCATTTGTTAAATATGTTCCTATGGAAATAAACATGAAAGAAATTGGTTGGCACATTTATTTAACTAGCTACCATCATTGCTACATTCTGTACCCAGTTTCAGTTAGGTTGACATGCATAAGGTATCCATCCATTCTAATAAAAAAAAATAAATATAAGCTCACCTTTTTATTGGAATGTGGTAGGTTAAGCTTGGATCAAATCTTTGCAACTCAAATACTCAGCCTAGAGAGTGGCCAAGAGGTAAATAGTGTCATGTAGCTGCAATAGTAATTGTCATTAAAATGATTGAGATGATTAGATTAATTATGGCCACATCCAGAGCAGTGATTCTACAGTTTAACTCTGTATTTTATTATTCTTTAGGGGGAGAATCACCTTTTCTTTTCTACTATAGCCTCATACGTATATATTTGTGGAATTCTAGATATCAAGTATGAATCAATTCCAAATGTTGAAGAGATGATAAAGAAGGTGATTCTCTACTGTCTTAGAAATAAATATAAGACTTGCTTGTAATTCTTCCTGAGCCACTCGCCCAGTGTATAACTTCGGTGAATTGTTAAGTTTCCTTTTACTTCAATTAATCTAATTGTAAAGTTAAGTAAAAATCAAACCTTTTCTGGAATCTAGAAACTCAATGTTAGCAGAACTTTTTTGAGCAAATGATTTATACAAAAAGAAAAAAATAAAAAGTGTTATAGAGTGAATACAATCACAAGAAAGTATTGCTGTAAAAGGTAAGTGCACTTTGATTAAATCTCTCCTACCTTTATGTCTTGCCAGATATCGACCAAGCAGAAATATAGAACACAGTGTGACAAACACAACAACAGCCACAATTCCTCCTATAAGAGCATGGTCAGGACCAGTCTGTCCAGCCAGAGCATTGGGATCTAGATTGCAAAAACAAAAAGAAAACAATAGTTTAGCTTTATTTTCCCCCAAGTAGTAAATCTCTTGTCACAATTTAGTTTCTCTTTCTTCACACACACACACACACACACACACACACACACACACACGTATGCCTGTATGCATATTTTTTAATGCACAAATTTCCCTTTTTTAACCTCTGAGGGAATTATTTCTTTCTCTGTCTACATTTTCTCATTAGAGTAATTTTAATTGTGTCCTACTTGTATAAGGTCCTGATGAGAACTCAGAAATTGAATACTATTTTATACTATTTTACATGTGGAAAGATTTCACTATATTCATCTTGCCTTTTCTCTTACTTATTTTAGTACTGAATATCTGTCCATAGTTATCTATAGGAACTAAAACAAGTGATTGAGAATTGAGGATCAGATAAGCATCAAATGAACAGTGTCTGAGTATACATAATTTATATGGCTGAATCTCAGTAGGAATCCCTTATATATATTCTCTTCTTGTCATCCCTTTATTACTGTAATAGAAATAAAAGAGGAGATGAAGTAGAGATTTTCTCAGTTCCTCTGCAGCTAGCTGAATCTGTATGAATTGCATTCCATATATGTATCTTGCATCCTTAAAAATCTTTAGCCCATGAATTACTGCAGATATCTGATTAATACTAGAGTGAGTAAATTCTAATAAATTTTAACAATATTTTAGGAGCCTCATTTATCTGACTGGCACAAAACATTGAGAAGATTACCAGATTTAAGCTTTCTCTGCTTAGCACGTACCAGTAAGGGGTAGAGGGGACTATAAAGAGGGAGTTCTGTCAAGTGACATCATTTAGGGTCAGTAATTTCTCAGACATTTAGAGCAATGAATCATTTACCTTTAAGTAGAAGTTCATTCCAAATTTTGAGGGGAAGAAAAAGATAAATGAGTTTACTCCTAAGTGAGTCCCAGTCTCAAGACATGTTTTATTTATTCAGTGAATAGGGAAATTATAAATCTCATTTTTTCTTTTAATAGAAAAAGAATGGAGAACACTACTAAACAAGAGTATAGGTAAAAATCATAGAAGATGAAAATTTGTATAAAATAATATAAAAATGACACAATAATCTCATTTACATACCAGATTTCTCTCACAAATAGTATTCCATACTAATTTAAAAAATTATTTGAGAATAAGACAAAGCACTAGAGATGTGACTTCATTCACTTGCAACAAAGGTAACATGCCCTCCTAATGCAGATCAGCATGGATTTTGCCACTTTTAGTCTTTAAGAGTTGTCTATTACATAATTACATGTAAAGATTCTAGGATTGTAATGTGCAATTCTATTTGATGACAATCATAATTACAAATGATTTAAGAAAAGGGTAGATGCTCACACCTATAAAATGTAATTTTATAATTGATATCATGTATATTTATAGAATAAATTTAGTAATAATATCATGTTTATCAAAATACTTTATAATACTTATAAATACTTCACATAAAATTAATGGTTGGCTCTTTTCCCTTCTCCTCCCACATGTTCTCAATCAGTTTCTGATTCTTGTAGATTTTAACTCCACAGTATGATTTGATTCTACCCTTCCTTTTTCTCTTTACCTAGCTACTATCCTGGTTTAGATACTACCTTTTCCCTAGACTATTCTCATAAGCTTCTAGTTAGCTTCCCTTCTCCCATTCATTTTCCACTTGGCTACCAAAATAAATTTTTCTGAAGCACAGATCTGACTATATTTACTTTTTTTTTGCTCAAAAATCTTCAGCTCTTCTGAGATAAAATGCAAACTCTTTAACCTGATACTTAATGCTCTTTGTAATGCAGTTCCTACCTATCTTTCCAGAACATTTTTTTCACATTAATTTACTTTACTCTGATAGAACCAATTTACATCACCGACTTTGATATACCAATGTCTGTCCTAACTATTCATTTTCTCAATTAACAATGCAGCAGCCATGACCAGGAGGATTCATGCCAAAAGAGCTAAAAGGAATTGGATTAACCCATCTTCTTCCCCCTTTTTCTCTCCTCCTCCCCCCACACTGGCCTGAAGAGAGACGGCCAGTCTCTCTGAGGGCATGTGAGTTAAAAACTCTTCATCTGTGCTGCTGGGAATGATAGCTAAGAGGACAGAGAGGCACTGACTGGCAGATAGGCATTGATGGCTTTCTGGGTCAAGCTTGGAGCTTCAGAAGTTGAGACAATTATAAAAAATGTTCTTAGAGATGACACTGGTGACTGCAAGCCAGAATTAAGGCATTAATGCTGGGAATACTAAAATAAGGGACCAAAGAGATTCCAGAATGGAACTGGAGATGGAGGAGGAGAGTGGATACATGAACAGTCTTAGGAACCATGATGCTTAAAGCATCATGACATGATAAGGCATCATAAACATGAGGCATAATTATCTCTTGATTAAATTAGGGTCAAATAAGTCTCTTTTTTTCCTTTTTCAAACCTTATAATACTTATTATTTCTACATTTAAATGCTATTATTGATCTATAAGTTTTTAAGAGATTGGGGTGGGTGCCAGAGTTGAAAAAATGTACTCTATTCTGATATTGTCAGGAAGAACAAATGATGAAGGCAAAGTGAGCCATACAGATTGCTAGTAGAATAGGTATAGGAAGATTGGCAAGATTGACCCTGATAAACATAAACTCAGAATTTCAGTTTTTAGCATTAAATATTGAGAGATTTTTTTAAACCAAATTGAGGGTAAATTATGGAAGAAAAAGGTAAATGCTGTCCTTAGCATAGTCCTTAAATATGTATTTTTATTTATGTGCACATCTAAAGACATAAATATGAATGTATACAAATACCTATAAGGTCATCATGATAAACACAATATATGCATGTGACCACACATGTAAACATATGGATCTGCATCATATACACATAGACATGTTACACTAAAGTGTCAGCCTACTATCTCATCATGACATTATTGCTAATCATGGATTATTGAAAATTTTATCAGTTGAGTAAAAACTGTAGTAAGATTACTCAGGCTGGAAGGACTTTGAGTGAGGGTCTAGTGATATCAGTTCTATCTCAGAGAAGCTCAATACCTCACAAATTTTTATTTTTCACAGAAATTATTCAGATATAGGCAGCTAGTCTATAAAAATAGTGACTGAATATATTGACCATAAAAATAGTCAATAATGTTCTTGGAGTCTGATAGAATTGAGTTTGAATCTTCCCTGTGATATTCCTGAACTAAGGAATCTGTTTATATATTTACCTGGAGGAGAAACAAGAGACTATGGAAGAAGAAAGATATTTCTCTTATGGTGTCATGAGTTACTGGGATAGTGCAAGTCTGACAGGTTGCTTCTCTAGAAAAATCAAATTTTGTTGCTCTTTATTTTTCATTTTGAAGAAGGCTTTAAAGTCGTGCTATAAGGCTGGTAGCCTAGGATGAAGATGGGACTCACTAAAATGTAAGGGGTTGCCTATAGAGAAATTTTAAGATAGTTCCTTTCAGTGAAATCCAAGCTTTAGGGTATTACTAATATCAGATATATACAAATCTCTGCAGTGAATACAAAGTTTAAGTGAGAAAGGAATTTTCTAGTAAAGACAATCCTATATCTAATATGTTACCTTGCACACTTACAAAGGATTCAAAAATCCTTACTTAAATGAACATTGGATACAAGCTATTTTCTCAAATTCTCAGAAGCTTTAGATAAAGCCTGAAGTGGTATGATTTTAGGGAAACGTACTAAAAACGAACCCAATCCATGCAAACCAATAGTTTGCATGAGGTTATACAGCTGTGTAGTCTCATTTCTTTTTTACAGAATCCCTGTAAACTGTCAGACACTGTTATCCCTATTTTACAGAAGAAAATCTCAGACACATTAAATAACTTTCCTAACACATGTCAGGAGGTAACATACAAAATCAAGAATTATGCTCAGATCTTTCAATTCAAATTAAGAATTCTTGTATTCCAATCTTATTGTATTGAGGCAAAGGAGTTCATATGGAAATAACTATAAAATCTTTAACTTTTAATTTTTTAATAAGAAACATTTAGCCTTACCCCTAGGTTTTTTTTTTAGAAGGGATGAACAATCAAAATGTCACTTGAACAAGATGATTTTTATTCAAAGGATTGTTTAGGTGGGAAAAAAAATCTTGAAATAGTGAGGTCTATGGGATAGATATTATAATGCTAATTTGTTGGGAAAGAGAATGATGCAAGTATCATGGAATATTTATGTACATATGAAACAATATACTAGAAGTCAGAGATCATGATAAAAGATACTGATTTATTCAAGGGTGAACAGGTATAACTCAGATGGTACTTGCAATTCATGTTTTGTAAAAATCAGTTTGTTGTTATTAATAACAGAATCCATTTAACTTACCCTTCCATCACAAAAATAGGCATCATAAGTAGTACTGTTACATAATTGTGGTAGTATTAGCAGGAGAGAAGGTAGGAATCCACAAAAATGAACTTCATTTATTTGCTCAGGAGTAGGAATTAGGGATCTTGGAGTAGCAATGAAATACTCATTTGTAGTGTATGAATTACTGTGGATATGATACACATATATTGAATTGAATTAGAAAACCAGTTTCTATTTGTGAGAATAGGAATGAAGTGAGAGCAGGAAATACAGATCAGTAGATTTATTTCAGTAGAAAAATTTAAATTCCAAGGAATGCCTTTCTGACAGTGAGGTTGATAAACCATTTAACAAATTCCCAAGGCAAGTTTTGGAATATGCTGTGAAAATCTTTAAGACTAACACTGAAAAACCATCTGTTAAGGAAAACTCAAGTAAGAGCATTTTTAGATGAGATAATCATGGTAGATTCTGATGTCCATCTTTTTTTTTTTTTTAAATTACTGTCCTCATTTTATTGATAGAGGATACCATAGACACAAACTGGTGAAATCATTTTTTGAGAAGTAATGTTGCTTTACTCTTCTATTATTCCTATCTAAATTCTAAACATCCTTAAATGTTTGAAACTAACATGGACTTTTTCTGATTGTTGATTCAATGCTATCTACAGTCAGACAACTAGCTTTTTAAAATGTCTGGTATATATCAGGCGCTGTGTTAAGTCCTAGAGATACAAAGAAAGGCAAAAAAAACCCACCCCAACAAAATAAAAAAAATCCAAAAAACAGTCCCTATTCTCAAAAAGCTCACCCTCCAATGGAGAAGATAGCATAATAACTATGTACAAACAAGATCAGTACAGGATTAATTGGGGGTAAATTCTGAAGAAAGGTACTAAGATTAAAGCAGACTGGGAAAGGCTGATTGTAGAAGGTAAAAATTTTTAGTTTTAGTTCTAAAGAATCCAGGAAAACTAAGAGATAGAGATTAGGAAAAATGTTCCAGGTATGGGCAGAAGGCAGAGGAATTCGGGCGGGAGGGGGAGAGTTGTTGGGGGAGGGCAGAGAAAGGGAAGAGGAGCACTGGGTAAAAATAGTTGTTATTGGGATGTAGTATATTATCTATAGCAAAGAGTC
The DNA here is from genome assembly GCA_023553655.1 of Myrmecobius fasciatus. Taxonomy (NCBI): domain Eukaryota; kingdom Metazoa; phylum Chordata; class Mammalia; order Dasyuromorphia; family Myrmecobiidae; genus Myrmecobius; species Myrmecobius fasciatus. Next base: position 50,683 of record JAJPUD010012100.1, read on the forward strand.
CAAAATATCAGTATACATGGAGCAGGATGAGATTTTTAAAAATTGAAAAAGTTAGGATGGGGTCAGGTTGTGAAGGGCTTTGAACACTCAGGAATTTATATTTAATCCTTAAGAATTAAACCACTGTAATTTTTTGAAGGAGGGAGGAGAGATATTATTAGATTTGTTTTAGGATGTTTAAATTGACAGTTGAGTGGAAAATGGAATTGAGTGGATGGAATGAATGAATAATAAAGCATTTATTAAATGTTTACTCTTTTCCAAGCATTGTTCCAAGAGCAGGGTACACAAATAGAAAAGCAGAAGCAGTTT
>JAJPUD010012101.1:0-46811 GCA_023553655.1 Myrmecobius fasciatus
TGTGTGTGTGTGTGTGTGTGTGTGTGTGTGTGTGTGTGTGTGTATCAGTTGATTGGTGTAACCTCCCTTAGCACCAGTTGACGCTAAAACCTTCTTGGCCTTCAAAGAGTTTGTACTGGGAGGGCAGAACAAGGCCCAAATAATAGTACCCAAGACATGCTCCATCGGATGTTGCTAGCTCTCTCACTCAGTGATCCTAGTACCCAATCCCTGACCTCATGACCCACCTTGCTCCTTGTAGCCATCGGTGTTGGTGCTTGCATTCAATACTGTGGCATAGACCCTCTTGGCCATAGATTTCTTCATCATTAGGACTGCCACCACAGCCTCAGCTCGGCAATACCCATTCCCTAAGGGGAAAGACAAGCTCCTCTCAGGACTCTACACTTGCTCTTTATCATAAACTGAAGGAAAAACTAACTTTTGGCCCCTACCCTGCCAATTCTCGAAGACATGCCTCAGGGTTAGTTTCTACAACTAAAGAACAGATGTCACTCTTCAAATTGCCTCTGCAGATGTCTTAGGGAAAACATAGCCTCTGAATAACTGGACCACACTTAGTGTAATGTAAAGGTTGGGAGGCAGGAGCCAGTGTAAAAGTCACAACATCCTGAATGCTAGAGCAGGAAGAGACCTCAGAGCATTTGGCCTGATGCCCTTATCTTAAAGAAGTAGGGAAACCGAGAGTCAGGGAGCCTTGGTGGTAGTCCATGTTGAATGGCCCTGCCTGGATGGCGGGAAAATTCTTATGAAGCCAGATCACTAGTCAGTCTTTTACTGGATCAGGCTACTATTTTTTAAATCAATGGTTGGAGATATTCTAATCCAATACTCTCATTTTACAGGTGAGAACAGAGGGCTAGAGAGCTGTTTAAGACATCACAGAAAGTTGGTGGCAGATCAGAGACTGCAACCAGGACTTTGGGCTGATGCTACTGTGGTAGGGTCCATCTCATCTAATTCTCACAACACTGTGAAGCAAGCTTTTATTTTCTCCATTTTAAAGGGAAGTGACCTGAGCTGGGCTACATAGCTAGTGGCAGAATCTGAACACAGGTCTCTCCTTGTGTTTATCCAGTTAACTTTCCACTATAAACCATATTGCTTCTTCTTAATGGCATCACTGGAAGCGGGGATAACTAAGGTAGGGCAGAGACCTATTTATTCACTATTGTTGTTACTTCTACCCTGCCCCTTCCTGTGCAAGGCTGGGGTAGTAAGTCCCTTCCTTACCTGAAGCATCGTAGGCCTTGCAGGCACCCTCCGGACTAAGCATACCCAATTTCATGAACTGGACTGAGGTGTTGGGCTTAAGCAGAACATTGATACCCCCTACGATGGCAGCACAACATTCCCCAGAACTGATGGCCTGGAAGGCACTCTGCAGAGCCACAAGGCTGGAGGAACACGCAGTGTCCAGGGCAATGCTTGGTCCTGCAAACCAGAGCACAACTGATGGGACTAGGCAGTGTGGAAGCAGAGGAGGAGGAAGTTAGGAAGTCTCTTTGAGTTCAGTGTAGCTGAGATGAAGATATATGGACAGCACAGGAAACTTGAGGACCTCCATAAAGGACTGTGTCTAGAAAGAAGAGGGGCTGGCCTGCGGACAGGCCAAGGTGAAGCTCCTGGGATTCTAAGCAGCTCTACCCTCGCTCAGACCCACAAGGTCCATTATCAGCATTATCACACAACTGACTGATGTATTTTGGCCCCAGAATTTAAGATCTTAGAAGGATTTTAAGGACCTCAGAAGAACCCCAGGGTAAGTTCTTCATAGAATCATAGGTCTGGAACTAGAACTGGATGGGACCTTGGAGATAGCTCATCTATTAAAGGAGGGGTTTGGAATGGGTAAATGAACCCCAACCCAAAATGATGCAGGTAGTAAGGAACAGTCAGGTCTCCAATCTTTGCTCATTTTCCTACTTTTCTCTCACTAACATGCATTTTGTTCAGTCATGTCTATTTGGGATTTTCTTGGCAAAGATACTAGAATGCTTTCCCATTCCTTCTCCAATTCATTTTACAGATGAGGAGCCTTGAGGCAAACAGGGTTAAGTGACTTGCCCAGGGTTACATAGCTAGCAAATGTCTGAAGCCAGATTTGAATTCAGAATGATGAGTTTTCCTGACTCCAGGCCCAGTACTCTAGGCACTGTGCCATCTAGTGGCCCATTATCTTCCCTATTATTAGGAAGATAAAAGGCCCAGAGTGGGGTGAGGGGAGAGGACTGTCAGAAGGCATAGAGTATCAGTGTTTATGCTGTGGGGTCAAGTTCTTCTAATCCTCTTCACCTACCTTTTAGGTCAAAGAAGTATGACAGTCTGTTGGCCATCATAGCCCGCTGGCAGCCAACCATGCTGTACCCCAAGAGTGTCTCCGGGTCTCTGCTCAAGGCTTCTGAAGTCTCTGATCCACTCACACCTACCCATACACCAGTGTTGGTCCCTCGGAGTGTAGTTGGGTTGATACCTGCCAAGGGAGCAAAATGCTGAGTGACTTGAATATTCAGAGGCCTCCTCCTGCCCTCTCTCTCAACCAAGCAGATATGAACCTGCCTTAGTATCAGGCAGTTTCCTCCCCTTGACCTTGGAGGATCCTTACTTTTGGCTGGACCCTCTAGTCCTACGGCAGAATTAAGCTGAAACTATAATTTTTAAAGCCCAAGTTAAGCAGGGAAAAAACCACAGGGATAAGAAAAAGGATCATCTTCCTAATAAGAAATAGGTATGGGTAGAGGAGAAGAAAAGAATGTGAAATAGCTTGGAAAGAATCTATGGATTTTTTTTCTTCAGAAACCCAGGAGGACATTGGAAGTCATCAGGCTATAAGCAGAAAAGCTGGAGGGAAAGCAGGTTCACATATCTGTACCTGCATGAGACCTAGGATTCAAGCCCACAGAATGCAACCCTGAGGAGGGACAAGGGCAAATTGTTACAAATGTTACATATGATGAATCTGAGCTATAAGCACTGGGAGAACAGACTGATGCACTGATGGGAAGGATCTTCTCTCCCAAGAATGAGCTTCTCCCCAGGTATTCAGCTGCAAGCAGACTGAACATACACTGACTGACTACCCAAATGTTAATGGGCTGGTCTGCTGAGATAAGACAGCACAAGGAGACAAGCCAAGTGTTCAGGGCTGCAAAGAAGAGATGGACACCAACCACTTCTGGAGCTCTCACAGGCAGGGGCAGAGAGGTCACAGGGGAAGACCTTTGGGAAGTTTTCTCTACTTTACCAGGTGTGCCACACTAGGGAACTAGTTAGGAGCATACTTCCTCACCACAGACCTTCAAATCGGCAATGATATGTATGCAAATAACCAGGGTAATACACTAGTTAACATTCACGGCAAACACCCAATTAAGGTACAAGCTGTGCCATTCTGTTGGATTTCAAAAACTGTATTTTCCCTGGATATTCATAGATGTCATTACACTTATCGCATCAAGTGAACAATGGACATTAGTCCATCACACATGGATACAAACCAAATATCCTTCCTTTTGCACCATAAGTACTTCCTCGTGTCAAAAATTACCAGAGTATCTAAAAATGTTCCCAAATGTTAGAAGGGTTCTAATTCCCCAGAGTCCCCTAATCAGAGAGAGCAAGCAGGGTTTTTACAGGCCATCAGGTCCAGCCCCCTCATTTTACAGATGAGGAAACAGGGCTTGAGAAAGACCTAGTTAAGTATCTGAGGCAGAATCTGAACTCGGTCTTTCTTATTCCAAGTCTAGAATTCCATCTACTGCACTAACTACCCATTTCCAAATAAAGCCTATAGTACTAGATCATGCAGTTTCTGCCAAATGGATTATAGATCTAGGGGTAGAAGGGTCCTCAAAATACATTTTGTCCAATCCCTAATTTTACAAGGGAACAAACTAAAGTCTTAGCAATTTATGTGACTAGTCCTAGGTCATACAGATGGTAAATGGCAAAGATAATATTTGATCCCAGATTTCAAATTAGTAGCTATAAGTAAGCATTAGTCCTCTGAATCTAGCTAAAGAGGAGTAAATTTCAGATCAAGTCAATATCTATAATACTCCTCCCGCCAGAAAATACATTTGAATGGAAAGAAGCCTTCCTCCAGTACAAGGAGGCCTTGGGGCTATTCAAGGGACCCAAGGCTCACAACAGAACTCAGGCTCAGACAAAATCAGACTAACCCAGCTTCCTGATGTTTATTCAGGCTACAGAAGACCTCCCCATCTCCCTTAGAAAAGGAGAAGTTTCTTAGGCAGCTTTTTCTGCCATGACCAAATTCTGGGGGTTTGGCAGGGCACTAGGATAGCTTCCAGGAGTCAGGAGGGGAAGGAGAATTAAGCATAAGAAAGTATGAAATCAAAAGGGGAAGTTCCCTTTTTGTTCCCAAAGGGAAAAATGGGAAAGAACAATGAGAGTAAAGAGTAGATAAGGAAAAGGCAGTGATGGGGAATGGAGAAGAGAGGTGAAGTAGAAAGGGAAGGGGCTCTGGAAGCCACCTCCATCTACTGAAAGCAAGAAAGGCTCCTTCAGCAAAGTGAGATAGAGCAGAGCCAATGTGACAGGAACTCCAAAACTAACAGGAGAATGGGAGTGGATGCTATGGCTGCAAGGGATGGGTTGGCAGAGATCGAGGAAGAAGGTGGAACATTCCAACAGAGATGTGTGGAATAAGGGCTGTGTTAGGCTAGAAGAGGAGAAAGTGGCCTCTTAACCCAGGAAGGGAGAGGTAAGCAACAGGGCACTGGCTGCTGGCTGTGTGGTCATCTGTAGCTGCAGTCCCTGAAGGTCTGCAACTGTCCTTATGGCTTGGCTCTAGAAGCCAGTGCTGGGGAGAGAGGGAGAGAGAAATGAGCAACTGGGAAATGAGCAGGATATGAGCTATAAGCTAGAAAGAATATTGGGTCATGGATTTGCTGTTCTTGAGAACCCTTCAAGAGCCACCTCTGTGCTTTGATGCTCAGTCACCCATAGGGTGAGTGGCTGATTGTTTTCTTTTTTACAGATTATCTCAAAAGTATTTGGGGGGAATTCCAGCCCTAGTTCAGTCTCCATTTTAGGTAGGAGGAAATTCTGGTCATACTCCAATATTTCCCAATAGATACCTGTTGTCCCAAAGAATTCACCCCCCTTCCATTCAATGGACAAATCCTGGCTGAGAAAAGTAATCAAACAATACGAGTTAACAGATTATCAGGAACATCTCTGAGACAGACTGGTTAAGAAACAGAAACCTTGTCCCCCAAACCCTGTCCACCCACCCAGCTTAAGTCAGGGCTAAGATCCAGAGGCACAAATCAGTTAACCATTCCTCCCTAGAAGTCTCCAGAAGAGGTTGTGGTTGTGCCTGTCCCTTCCTACCCACTTCTGATTATACATAACACTCTGACCCATCTTCCCTGGAGCTCCGTCCATTCCTGACCATTTGCACTGAGAGACCCAGTTCCGGAATAGTGGTGAGTTGCTCCCATATTCAGTTTCCCCCAACCCGACTGAGCAGTGGCAGACAGGACTGGGGGCAGGACATGCACTCACCTCCATCCACGATGGCTTCATAAGTAACTTCTAGGAGCAAGCGGAGCTGGGGGTCCATTGTGTGAGCCTGTTTGGGGTGGACCCCAAAGAAGGAAGCATCAAACTTGGAGAGGTCCTTCAGTTTCCCTGATCTTTTAGGCAGTCCATAGAGCCCTGTAAGGAACACAAACACTGGCAGGGTTCTGGCCCCAAGGCAAAGAAAGCTTTCTCCTCTCTGGTAGCCTCCTTCATTTTCCCCAAGAATTCCTGATTACCCACCCCAGATATGCAGATTTTAAAAGTACATTGCCAAAAAGCATCTCAACTAAGCTCAAAGCTTAGTTGGGTAGGGGTAACACCCAGGGCAGCATTCAATCTTCTTCATCCCCCTCTCACTATCACAAAATACAAAGGGAGCCCCTCAGCCCAACCTGGCCTGGCCCAGCCTGATGTTGGCAGAGCCTGTCTGGGTGAGTCACATCCTGCCAGTCAGGTAGGACAGCTCCAGGAAACCAACTTGGGCGTGAAGGGGATTCAGGCTGAGTGTTTATCTGACAGGTTGTAAGACTGAGGAGAGGGTGCCATACCAATCAAACTCCCAAGAAATTATTTTACAGATCTAGAAAAAAATAGTAGTGAAGTTCATCTGGAAGAACAAAAGATCAAGAATTTCAAGGGAATTAATGAAAAAAAAAAGGCAGATGAAGGTGGCCTTGCTGTACCAGATCTAAAACTATATTATAAAGCAGCGGTCATCAAAACCATTTGATACTGGCTGAGAAATAGAGTGGTCGATCAGTGGCATAGGATAGGATATCAGGACAAGCTAGGTAATAACGTTAGCAATTTAGTGTTTGATAAATCCAAAGACCCCAGCTTTTGGGATAAGTACTCACTATTCAGCAAAAACTGCTGGGAAAATTGGAAACTAGTGTGGAAGAAATTAGGGCTTGACCCATACCTAACACCACATACCAAGATAAGATCTAAATGGGTTCATGATCTAGATATAAAGAGTGATATTATAAGTAAATTAGATGAATGTAGGATAGTTTACCTCTCGGACCTGTGGAGATGGAACAAATTTATGTCCAAAGAAGATCTGGAACTCTTAATTAAATACCAGATAGATAATTTTGACTATATTAAGTTAAAAAGTTTCTGTACAAACAAAACTAATGCAGACAAGATTAGGAGGGAAGCAATAAATTGGGAAATCATCTTTACATTTAAGCGTTCTGATAAAGGTCTCATCTCTAAAATATATAGAGAATTGTCTCATATTTGTAAGAATTCAAGCCACTCTTCAATAGATAAATGGTCAAGGGATATGAACAATTTTCAGATGATGAAATTAAGACCATTTCTAGTCACATGAAAAGGTGCTCCAAATCACTATTGATCAGAGAAATGCAAATTAAGACAACTCTGAGGTACCACCTCATACCTGTCAGATTGGCTAAAATGACAGGAAAAGATAAAGATGAATGTTGGAGGGGATGTGGGAAAACTGGGACACTCATACATTGTTGGTGGAACTGTGAATGGATCCAACCATTCTGGAGAGCAATTTGGAACTATGCTCAAAAAGTTATCAAACTGTGCTTACCCTTTGATCCAACAGTGTTTCTATTGGGCTTATATCCCAAAGAGATCCTAAAAGGAAGGAAAGGGACCCACGAGTGTAAGAATGTTTGTGGCAGCTCTTTTTGAGGTGGCTAGAAACTGGAAACTGAATGGATGCCCATCAATTGGAGAGTGGCTGAATAAGTTATGGTATATGAATGTTATGGAATATTATTGTTCTGTAAGAAACGACCAGCAGGATGATTTCAGAGAGGCCTGGAGAGACTTGCATGAACTGATGCTGAGTGAAATGGGCAGAACCAGGAGATCATTATACACAGCAACAACAATACTACATGATGATCAATTCTGCTGGACATGGTAACAATGAAATGTTTCAAACCAGTTCCAATTGTTCAGTGAAGAAAGCCATATACACCCAGAGAGAGGGATGTAAAATGCAGATCACAACATAGCACCCAAGGAGAGGCCTGTGAGATCTGAGTCTGGACCACAACATAGCATTTTCACGCTCTCTATTGATGTGTGCTTGCATTGGGTTTCCCTTCTCGAATATTTTTAACAGAAAGCTTTGTAAGGATCAGTGTTGAACTACCCATACATATGTTATGCAAATTAAAAGCTTTAATAAAAAAATAAATAAAAATAAAATAAAATAAAATGCCAAAAAAAAAAAAAGACAGGGGAGGGAAGAAGACAGGCAGCAGCTTCTTGGGACAGTGCTGGGGCAGGGAAGCCACTTAGGGAAGAGCCTAGCGGCATCTCCCAAATAGGCTTCATTAACTTTTCCCCCCTAAACTCCAAGAGTTTTTTTTTTCCTATATCACATCCTAGGATTGGGTTTTCAGTATCAACTCAGAGGGTCCTAATTAAACAAAGCACCTCCTACCCCTCCAACTGGGAGGTAAAGTTGGCATTCCATCAATATCCATCAAATCAATAAGGATTTATATAGCCTGCATGGTAGAGAAGAAATGCTAATGAAGCTATTGTCAATTCAGCACTAACATAATAGTTCTGGTACAGGTTTAGGAGACTACATTCTTGGAAATTACTATGCAAACCCCATTGGGAGATTAGATCTCAATGGGATGGGAGAGGGGAAGAGATGGGGAAGACTGAGGAAGACTAGAGTCACAGGACTTGAGGACTGGAGTGGACCAAAGAGAACACTTCATCCAAATCCCTCATTTTACAGGAGAGAAAGCAGAAAGAACAAGAGATCCTTGGGAAAAGGGGAGATCTACTATCTTGCCAAGACTGTTATAAAAGATTGCTGAGACGCAGGAAGACAGACCAACCACCAAAGACTTTTTTGCGCCATGGACTCCTCTGGCAGTCTGGTCAAGCTCTATGGATCTCTTCTCAGGATATTTTTATTTTTCTAATCTAATAGTATTTTATTTTTTTCCAGTTACATGCTAAAACAATTTTCAGAATGTTTTTAAATGCACAAGACAAAATACATAGGATTACAGAGGAAGTCAACTGTATTGATAGTTATTGATGTTAAAAAAAAATCCAAAAAACCCTAAATTCACTGACTAGGTTAAGAACCCCTGTTGCAGTCCAACCACTATACTTTACAGATGAAGAAAGGGACCTCGGGGGGGGGGGGAGAGAGAATGCTTTACCCTCATTAGCCCAAATCATTTTATCCTTCTTGCTCACAAGGCCCAGGCTTGCCATACTCACCTGCCTTCCACCTTCTGTCATCATCTGTGACCATGTCCACACCTCCGATCAAGTTATCCCAGAATTCCTGCAGATTTTCTGACTCTGGCAACTTTCCTGCCATTCCTGCAATCACCACCTCCTCCATTTTTCAGTTCTTTTCTGTAGGGTACGAAGAGGGAAATGAGAAGCTGAAAACTAGGGATGGAGTCCCAGCATATGAAAGGAAAGGACAAGTTGAAGAACTGGTTAGACACAGTTCCCGCCCACCACCTCCACTATCTTCTACTGACTGATCCAAGGGAGACCTTTCAGAGCACACCAAGAGGGCACTCATCTCTCCCGGAGAAACCAGTCCCAACCACAGCCTCTGGGCTGCAGCTGGTAACTAGGCAGTCCATTGCCTTGCCTGGGAGGGGAGAGGACTGGAATTCTTAGGTAGGCTGAGAGACAGTCCAAAAATGGGCAGAAACAAGGAGGAAAAATTCACCATAAGAAGAGACCCAGTTAGCCAAGAGAAAGGAGACAAAACTATTCCAGATTACTCCAAATTCCCTCCAGAACTCAAGAGTTGTCTGCTCGAACCAGGAGATCAATATACACAGCAACGACATATTATATGATGATCAGTTCTGATGGACATGACTCTCTTCAACAATAAAATGTCTCAAATCAGTTCCAATTGTTCAGTGAAGAAAGCCATATACATCCAGAGAGAGGGATATGAAATGTGGACCACAACATATCATTTCCATGATCTCTATTGATGTTTGCTTGCATTGGGTTTCCTTTCTCAGATAATTTTGTTCATGTAGATTGTTTTTGCACAACAAGGTAAGTATGGAAATATGTATACATATATTCGACTGCTATCTAGGGGGAGGGGAGGGGACTGGGGGGAAAATTTGTAACAGAAAGCTTTGTAAGGATCAAAGTTGAGGAACTACCCATACGTGTTATGCAAATAAAAAGCTTTAATTAAAATTTTTTTTTAAAAAAGAGTTGTCTGCTCATCAAGAACTTTAACAGAAAAAAGATCACCTTCAGGATCAAAGATAAAGGAGTCTGGATTTAGAAGCCTGGCCCCTTCCTACCTTTCTGTGCTGCTCTTCTGTTCCTCAAACTACACATTCAATCTTCAACTTTCGTATACTTTCAGGGGCTATCGCCTAGGCCTGGAATCCTTCCCCTCATCTTCAAGGTCTATAGCTTCAAGTTTCAACTAAAGAAAGCCCAACCTCTTGTAAAAAGTCTTTACCAGTAATCCTAAATCTTAGTGCCTTCCCTCTGAGATTACCTTTCATTTATCCAATTTTACATAGTTATTTTCATTAAAGTGGTAACTCCTCAAGAGCAGGGATAGGTTTTTGCCTTTCTTAGAGCCCCTAGTGCTTAACACCACACGCTTAATAAATGCTGGTTGGGCAGGATGATTTCAGAGAGGCCTGGAGAGACTTACATGAACTGATGCTAAGTGAAATCAGCAGAACCAGGAGATCATTGTACATGGCAACAATAAGACTATATGATGATCAATTCTGAAAGACATGGTTCTCCTTCAATAATGAGATGTTTCAAACCAGTTCCAACTGTTCAGTGATGAGGACAGCCATGCGCACCCAGGGAGAGGCTTGTGGGATCTGAGTCTGGACCACAACGTAGCATTTTTACACTCTCTATCAATGTTTGCTTACATTATGTTTTCCTTCTCAGGTTTTTTATTTTTATTTTCTCTTCTCTGTAGAACAAGATAACTATATATATGTATATATATAAATATATATAAACATATTAGATCTGTCAAATATTTTAACATAATTAACATGTATTAGAGACTTCCTGCCACCTGGGAAGGGGGTGGGGGATAGGAGGGAAAAATTTTTAACAGAAAGCTTTGCAAGGGTCAATGTTGAGAAATTACTTATGCATATTTTTTGCAAATAAAAAGCTTTAATTAAAAAATGCTGGTTGACTGGATTTTTTTTTTTTTTAAAGAGTAAAACTTAATCCATGCAAAACTGAGCTGAGCAGGGACCTGGGAAGAGAGGCACAAAGACAGTGACTGTTCTGGATTCCCATTTGGCTCCAGCCCAGGGAAACCTTAAGGAGAAATATAAGTATTGCTTGTTGTCTTGCTATTTAATAGGTTGGGGAATCATTCCTAATATTGGTCTTTCTCTGGTCCTCTCCCAGGGCTTAATCCCAGCTCCCTAGCCCAGGGCCTGGAAGCTAGGGAATTCCATCTCCCCAGAGTTTCCAGACCCAGATTAGGGACACAGAACCCAAACCCCAAGATTCTCTGGCAGATGAGAGGAAACTAAAGATGTCAACTAAATATCGGAGCAGGGAACCACATCCAGGCCATAGACTCAGAGGCTGGAAGGGATCTTAGAAAGCCCTTTTAACCCACCCCTTCATTTTACATTCTAGGAAAATAAATGCCGGAGGTCACATAAGTAGTGTCAAACTAAGGTGCTTAGACTCGATTCTGAGGCTCTCACTAGGTTAGATTAGTCTTCTGGCCAACATGTGAGATTCCAGGCCACAAGGCATACTGATCCTTTCTTCTTCCTCTACCGGAAGGGCTAGAAGGGCCAGGGCTTGGCCACTTTCCCTCAGATTAACTCCGAGGCTTTTGGCCAATTGCCAGGGCTCCGAAGGTGCTGAGGCTCCTGGTGGGGCAGAGTTAGAAACCCTCAACTTTCTGATCTTCCCCCTCAGGCCAGACCAGAAGGTTCTTTCATCAACAAATCAACAGATTTATCAGTAAACAATGGAGGGCAGGGCTCAGAGAAAGCAAGCCTTAAATTTGGGAGTCCCAGGATTTGGATTTGAATCCTAGCCCCTTTCAAGGTCAATTGAACTATTTTAGGAAAGTTGCTGGCTTCATTCTCTCTTGGCTTCAGTTTCTTATCTATAAAACTGAGAGATAAGATTATTTGGCCTCTCAAAGCCCTTTTGGTTCTCTATAGTATGATCCCACAATTCTTTTATCTACAATATACAATATATATACAATATACAATACACAATATATCTACAATATACACTGTGGGAGATACAGAATTGAATAAAAGGATTCCCCAAAATCAATTCCATTAGGAATTAAAACTAGTCTAGCTGAGCAAGACAGGGCACAGACACATAAAAAAAGATCAATGATAATAGAAAGCGCTGGACCTGCCATATGAGTGGCAGAGGCAATAAATGCTAAAAGGTCAGAGGTAGTGGTAGAGGAGTTCCTTTCTAGCTAAAACATGACTTAAGGACTTAGTGATAACAGGCACATAGGCCCTTAATAAATGCTCAGCCCCAGATCCCTCAGATTTGAGCTGTGTCTAAAGCACTACTCCCCTCTTTTCATTCTAACTCTAATATCTATCTTGCAAGAGACTGGCCTGGGCATCTCAGACTTGGATTTCCCTTATTATCCAAAGGAAACAGGTCAATTGTCTTGTTCCTTATCTTTCTTAAAGGAGGTAATTTCAGCATTGTGTGACTGGTGGTGACTGGTCCTAGAACTTGATTGAAACCACACTTCTAAGCCTTGAAGGTAGAAACAGCCCTTACTTAGGGCATCAAGGAAACAAGAACACAGTCCCATTTCTAATCTGACCTACAATTGGCACACATGCTCCTCAGAAACCCAGGAGGTATCATGTGTCTGTCCTGTTACAATTCCATTCTCCAATCAAGCTTTCCCAAGGATTTATCTCTCTGGCCTCTTACTTCTTGGGGCAGGGCAGGAGGTAAGGGGATCTGAAGGAGAGGAAGAAGTGGCTAACCTTCCTTTGGCCAGGCTGTTTCTACCCACTGCTGTCTTGATATTCAGACTAAGCAAGCTCAGGAAGACAACACAAAACACTCTTCTGTCCAATTTTGTGGAGAGTTCCAGGAACTCTAAGCCAAGGAGTATCGTTTTAGTAGTCACAGACTCCTTTGGCTGTCAGGTCAATTCTATGGACTCCTCAAAACTGTGCTTTTAAATGTAAAAAAGATAAAGAGAATTACAAAAGAGATCAATTACACAAAAATACAATTATTAAAACAAAATCAGGGATCCCAGGTTAAAAGAACCCTTGTTCTAGGTAGTAGAGAAACTAGGGTAGACAGGTGGAGAATAGGATCAGAATCTTGATAGAACAAAAAAGATCACAATTTGAGCAACCGATAGTACAGGTGAATTTTTTTCCATCAGCCCTCTAGAACCTGGGAGAGCTAATGAATAGATATCAGGGAGTCCCTTTCTTCTAAGAGGAATTCATTATCTGGCTCCTCAGAGTGAAAATATCCTAATTCACCAGGTTTCTCAAACAGGGTAAGCTTTATTTCTCTCTTTATGACAGAGCCAGGTAGGATCTACTGGGGGGGGGGGGCGGTTTTTCCCCCGGCTAAAAGCAAGCCCGCCCTTGTTTTCTGGTTTCGCCCCCCCCCCCCCCTTCTTCCCCCCTTTTTCCCCCCCCCCCCCCCACCCTCTCTCTCTCTCAATAAGGAGGCTTTCATCCACTCCATATGACTGGTGTGGAACTCCCAGGCACTAGCTTGCCTTGTTCCAGAAATAAGTTCCTCTGTTCTCTACCTACTTGCTATGCACATGGACTTCTGGTTGGGAGGAAATGTTTGGCTGAGTTGGCCGGGCCCCTCCAAGGCCAAGCTTCCCAGGAACAGACTTCCAAGGCTATTTGTTGTGGGTCCATGTTTCTCCACTCATTCTCCATTTCTTCTGAGTCCCTCTCCCACTAGGGTTTTTTCTTCTCCCATGGTACTTACTTTTGTACTCCGTAAGCTTCAGGCGGCCTCAATTTTAACCCAGTGTTGAAATCCTCAGCAAACATACTCAGATACAAAAGGCCCTTCAAGGTCCTGTACCTGCAATTCCCCTGCCCTTCTCCATACTGCTTACTTCCTCTGGCATTCCCCGTTCTCTTTTTTGCTTTTTCTTCTATTAGACCTTAGTGGGGATACTAATTCAACTTGTCAGCAAAGTCTCTCCCCCAGGAGGAGAAAAATCATTCCCTCCTTTTGCCAGATCACTGACTGTCAGAGCCAGAAAGAACCTTAAGAGGTTCACTAGTGTAGCTCCTTTATTTTACATATGAGAAATGTGACGCCCAAAGTGGGTGAAATGACTTGTCCAAAGTTACCCAGATACCTAGTGGCAGTTGAGACTGGAACCTAGGCCATCAGACTTCTGGTTCAATATTCTAGACACTGTAATCACTATCTTCTTGGGGAAAGGACTTCCAGGGGGCTAGGGTCACATTCAGAGGCTATATAGAGCAATACTCTCTAGGTAACACAAAAGTTCCCAAATATAGAAAATATTTTCCCCCAAAGAAACCAATGTTTCTAACAAGGCAGATCTACGCGGCTAATATGCAGAAAATCCCTCTGTCCTAGTTTCTCTGCATCACACATACACAAAAAGAGAGACAGGGCTGAGAACTTAAGTTTCCCGGGGCATTATTCACAGGAAGGGGACCATACCCCCCCTTCACGAGTTCCTATACACACAGAAGCTGCATTATGTGCAAGGAGAAGAGGAGAGGAGGCTGAAGGAAGAGAGAGGATCAGGAATATTTTTTTTAAATCTTCAGGTCTGTTTGTAACTGCAGCTCAAGCCAAGTCCGTGTGTAACTCCATCTCCAAGGGCTGAAATCAAAATGGCTGTTTGTAGAACCTGCACAATGCAGCAAGCACACTCCATTCCCATCTCTCCTCTATTTGCTATTACCCTCACCTATTCATTACATTTCCCCCCATCCCCCATTCTAGCTCATCTGCCTTTCTCTTCCTCCCCCCCACCTTCCAGAGAAGGAAGGATTCCCTGCCACTGAGGTGGATTTTCAAACCAAATTTCCTTCTGTCCTTGGTCAGGCCCCTGATCAACTGAAAGACTACCAATAGCTTAACCCTCTTTGGAAAAGATGTTTAGGGTCAATTTAGGAATTTGATACCTAACTGCTCCTTCCACAGCAAAGGTTAAAGTGCAGCAAAGAGTGGGGGTATGTGGGGGGGCATTTAAAAGGGGTTAACAATTTGAATCCAGTTGCTTTGGCAAGGTATAAACTACTTGATATAAGATTAAACAAACATCCGGTCTCCCTCTCAGTTTGCAGGCTCCCCCAATTTCCTAATACAAGCAAAAAGAACCCTGCCTGGGCAGAATTTTTGCCACAATCTCCTGCTCCAGAGGCAATTAAGCTCCTCCTTCAGCATCCACACGGTAGTAGTTACAGGGTAAGGAGAACTGCATGAGCTTTAATGAGGAAGCGCACACCCGGTTATTACGGACCTCCACCTCCACCCTCACCCCCACCCCCACCCCCACCCCTTCTCTCAGGCCCGGCCTCAACTCGGCCCACGTTGTTCTGCCCCTGGTGAGGACCAGGTGGCTTGGATCCAAGTCCTGGATGGAGGGATTGGGGGACTGGGGGGGGGGGAAGATCACGAGGATGAGGAGGGACGGCTGGCAAGGTCAAGCCATTGGGGTAGCCTTAAAGGGGGGGATGGGGTGGTTCACCCCCCCCAACCTCGCCCCTGTCCCGAAGCACGAGGGGCTCAAGTGCCCCGCGTTCTTCCCCGCCGGCCGAGGACCGCTGGGGCCTTGACCTCGGATGTGGAACTTCCGAGGGCCCCCTCCCCCCTCCGGCATCTCAGCTCCCCGGTTCCCGGTGGCTCGGGGCAGAGGAGTGAAGCACGTTGTCGGCTTTTTCCTTTTTTTGTGTGTGTGTGTTTGTTACCTGGGCCAGTTGCGGGACGGCGTGGCTGGGCTAGGCGTCGGGGCCCGGCTCGGAGAGGCCTCGGGATGATGCTGGCGGCGGCGGGAGCGAGGGATGCCGGCTGAGGGATTCCGGGGCGTGAGACTGAGTGGAGCTGCTGCTGAAGCTACTGCTCGGGCTGCGGCGACCGCCTCCTTTCTCTCTGTCTCCCTCTAGCTCCAGCTCTCGACCCTATTTAAATAGCTGCCATCCTCCCGTGGCCACGCCACATGGGCTGACAGTTTGGCTCTTTCACGCAGGCCAATGAGCGGCCGGGCCCGGCTCCCGGAGCCGGCCGTGGGGTGATCCCAGTGCGCGGGGCTGGCTCGAGTCCCAGAGAGGGGACCCTGGTCGGAGAATAGGGAGGGGGTGCGGGGGAGGGGCGGAGGAGCGCCCCCCCGGGCGGGGCCCGGCGCGGGGGGCGGGGGCGGGGCCCGATGGCTCATCCTCCCCCACCCTTGCCCTAGTCGGGCATCCCCCTTTCCTTGCTCTCCCCACCCCCACGCCCCCGGCGGCTTTCTGGCTGATAGCTAAATTGCCCCGGGGGGGGAGCTCAAATACTCTTTTTGGGAATGGGGAGAGGGAGTAGTCTCCGGTTGCCCCCTTCTTAGTCTTCGATTTGAGTTGTCCTGCCTATCCCCACCTCCAGACCAAGCCCGGGACTCCCGAGCGCGTGATTCCGGGTGGGGTGTGTGCGGAATCGGGCCATGTGTGCAGACGGCGCCGGAAGGTTCCATAGCGCCATCTGTTTGAGTATATCCTGAGGGAGCAGCGAATGGGAAAGAGGGAGTGAGTGCTTGTGTGGGGCAGAAAGGAGAGTACAGGTGGCGAGGTAGCGAGGGTAGGGACGCTTAGGCCTAGCCTTGCAGCGCACGGCCATTCCCACTCGGCCACTTAGGAGAGAAACGGAGAGACTGGGGTTGGGAAGAGGAGGGAGGCCCTGGGCTCATTCACTCGACCTCGACCAATCGGGAAGCTAGGGGCGTGCGCGCCCCTGCTAGGCCAGGCCAATGGTGGGGCCTGTGTAGGTGTTGCTAGGCGATAGGGTGATGAGATTGCTGCGTGGGTGGATGGGGGAGCCGGGCGCGAGCCCGCGGGGCTGTTAGCTGAGCTGGGCGCCGGCCCGAGTCCTGCTGCGGATGCGCATGCAAGCCGCCTTGGCTTATGTGCGGTCGTTCACCCGGCCGAGTACGCTCCTGCCGAGGTTACTGCAGTTCACGGGCAGGACTGGGCGGGCTCCGCGTTTCCCTCGCTCTGGGCCCCAGAGCTGGGCGTGCTCCGTCTCAGTCAGCTCTCCCTGGACCCCCGGAGGAGGGCGCACGTCCTACTGGACCCCCTTCTCTTCCTCTTGTCCTTAGGCATCGTGCCAACTTCTCATGCCAGAGACCCTTCTGGGCCCCTTTTTGCTGCGAGGGAGCTGTTTCGCCTCGAGCCCTCGATTTCCTGGCTCATCTACTTTGATCCGACCCCACCTGTCAATAGGACTTCTACTGGGGCCCGAGAGAGTTCCTGCTACCTAGCTCCCCAGGGCCGTCTTGGACACCCTCTGAAGCGTGCCAGGAATTGTCAGCCTTAGCCCTCCAGGCTTTACCCTCTCCGTAGGACTCCGGATTAACGCCAACCATTTAAATACTGGTTACTTTGGCCATCTGGTTCCCCCCCCCCCCCGGGTGGGGTAAAGCTCTCTGGGAACATTAAATTTGCCATTTTCGAACTTATTAGTAATCAGTGCCAGGGAGAACCCGATTGAGAGACACTTTTTAATTCCTTTGGTAGCTAGGTGAGCTTGCATTTGTGAAAGAAAATGTCTTGAGTTCGGTTTATAAAGCTGAACAAGATGGAGTCCCTGCCCTCCAGGAACTTAGGATCTAGCAAGGGAGATAGGATGTTTACAGAGTAACTAATGACACAGTTGTAAAAAGGGAATAGATCAAATATGAAAGGTGAAGTGTGCTTGGGAGAGGGGAGAGATTACTTATGACCAAGGAGGAACGGGAACTTTTGAGCTAACCAAGCTTTGGAAGGAAAGATAGGATTTTAACAAGATTAGTGAACTAGAGGCATTCTAGGAGAAATCAACTGCTTCACAGAAAAACACTAGATAGGAAAGTATACATTTAGGGGCAAGAAGAAAGTAGTAGCATGAGCTCGATTAAACTAGGTCTCTTTCTTTGACACTATTAGGTTTTCTTCCTAATCCCTCATTCATAGTTCTTTGTTCCATTAGAACAAGTAGTCAAAATCTTGGTTTCTGGAACCACCAGAGTAGTAGTTAGTAGGATCTTACTGTTTTGGTTTCCCCTCATCCCTTCCCCCTTCCTTTGCAGATGAATTTGTAAAGTCCCTCAGAAAAGAAAAGGAGCTTTATAAGAATTTAAATGCTTGAAAGGTGGTTCAATACTGAGTTCAGAAGAGGAAAAGCTGATTTGTGGCATTTTTCTCTAGTCTTTCCAGTTGTCCCTTGAATGGCCTTTGTTTTATCTTCTCTCAATTTCTGGAAACTTTCATTTTCTATCTATCTAGAAGTCACTAAAAATCTGAAGTTTTTAAATCCGGTCTCCCCCTTCTTTTCTATTTTTAAAGGCATTTGCAGCTCCCCTCAGGAGATAATTATTTTTACCCTTTGGGACTAAAAAACGTGACTTTTGGAGTTCAGTCTGCTCACTTAGTTTCTTGAAGACAGGAAAGTAGTGCTCTTCATAGTTCCCTGAAGTGCCACATACCCTATTTTCCTGAATAAAGGACCCTTTGAAATGATCAGATATAAAGCCAAATAGATAAATTCTAAACCTATTCTTCCTGTTCTTGCTAGCCAATTCAAATTTAGCTGAAGCAAACTAATGATATGTTGGATTTTAGGAAGGCAAAGATGTTTTCAAATCTCTCTAAGGTTCCCACTCTGATTATTCATTATATAGCAAGCAGTTATGTGGACTGGTAACCCCACTGGTATTTTATATAGCATCTTGCAGAAGTAGACTGAGGTTCCTTTATATCCTGGGGAGAAAGTTAGGAGTTATTTGTCTAGTTTAGTATATGAACTACATTTTCTAGAAAAAGGAAACTGACAGGAAAATGATAAATGTTAACTCAAAGCCCTTAGGAAAATCTAGCTGCTCAAGTCAAATCCAATAATCATTTGGTATATATTCTATATATGGTAGTCTGTAGTATGCAAAAATGAAACTGTAATCTCTTAAGGGGATTATCTAGTGAGATAATAAAAATTTTAATAGTACAAGGACCCAGGAGAGACAAAATAGTATAGTGAGAGATCCTGGAAGGAAGAATCATTTAGAGTTGGTAGGGGGGAGCTTAATTTCTGGTAAGGTTTTATCTACATAAAACCTTAGGTGTTAAAGATAGGTCTTGAATTGTATCTTAAGGAAAGGAAAAGTTGATTCAGCAGGTAGAGAATGTGGAAGGAGGCCATTTCAGACCTTGAGAGACCATAAAGCTATAGCATCTTATACAGAGTGTAGGTGATATAATGAGTACTTTTGCATTGACTATATTAAGCTAGTATTGTGCTAGGTGTAGGGAAAAGTTGAGACTTCTAGAAAAAAGATAAAATAGGATTTGGGGGAAGAGGAGGAGCATTTGAGTACAAAGCAGGGCCAGTGTTGACCTTGAGAACTGGTTGTTTTTGTAACAGTGGCATTGGGAATTCATGTGAATTCTGAACGGTTCAGTAGTAGGACCCTTGTAACAAATGTGTTGCTGGTGAAAGGAACCTTTTGCTTGTAAGGGAAGAGGCAGGAAACAAGATATGCATTTGTAGCAGAATAATTTTAAATATTTTCTTTTTATTATGAACTTAGTAATCATCAACACAAATATTTCAACATAAAAAGGACCATTGCATAAATGTAAATTTACAAGGTAGTGACATACTTGACCTATGTGTCCCCTTCTTAACTTTTTTCTTCTGTGTATTTTAAATATTTTGTTGATTATATATATATATATATATATATATACACATATATATGTATATTTGCATCTCTATCACTACTCCCTATATCACCCCTTCCCCCCTCCCAGTCAAGCAAAACAAATCAACACATTGGCTATGTCTGAAAATATCACATTCTGTACCTCTAGTCTATCAACTTTTTGCCAAGAGGAAGAAGGCAATGCTTAGACCCCTTAGCCTGTCTCTAGATCCCAAGGCTACTCATATTGATCCTGAATGGGAAAAAAAACAAAACAAAACCCCAACACTTTAGTGCCATAAAATGGTTAAGAAGCTGTTGAGAAGAGAATGACACAGGTACCAGGCTGCATTTGGTTCCTGCTCTATAAGGGGAACGCTAATGTAAGGTAGGCTTTTGGAAATTTAAAACCTGTAGTAAGGCTGTGCCATGGAAAGAAATAAGTAGATATGTCCACAGCCTGCAGCACACTGAAATGATCCTTACTATTTAGAAATAAGTCTATCATGACCCATTTCTAGATGTTGACAATAAGGCTGAGCTCATGATTGGGAGGAGAAATGTTTGTTCCTGCCTCTTGAAATGTAGGGCCTCAAAGGGGTCGAGTTTGAATTAATGATTCTGGCTGTCCTTATTTAAGAGGAAGCATCTGTGGGGTTAGCAAAAGAATGGCAGGGGAGAATTTTAGATTGACATGAAAATTTTTGCTTTTCTAGTGTCATATTATTCAGTAGGTCTCCTTATCAAAATGTCCCAAGAAATTGTGGAAGATCCTTGAAAGTGTGGGGTCCAAGGAATATAGCCCTCTTCCTTTTGCAAAGTTGGCATTGAGAAGCTCTATCAAAATAATGGTTAAACCCTGTGAGGGGAAAATATATGAGAAACACTTCTACAACAGATAGATATCCTCTTTCTGCTCTCTTACCAGGTGTTCAAAAAAATACCCATCACACATATAGGAATGCAGATGAAGCTGAGCACTGTCCATATATCCTAGAAATAGAAGAGTAGCCACTGGATGAGTATGATAACAGAGAGCCAAAACCCAGTGAAAGAGTAAGTCACTGTTGCTACTGTTACCCAGGAAAGTAAGAGATTTTCATGAGATTATTTAGTTTTCACTCATAGTATAAATATTTCATATAAGACAGCTCACAACCTACCATAAAGACTAATATAGACTAAGATGCTTGTTAATTGTAATTAAGTATGTAGGCAGCACCAATAAAGCCATCTGCAACAGAATGGGTAATAGAAGTTTCTACTCTGAATCTAGGAACCCACTTTTCTGCCTTGTTCCTCCATCACAACCACACCAATGACAGAGCTGGAGACTCCAGTTCTAGATTCTATCATTGGAGAGAGAAGAGCTGGGTACTATCATATTAAAGTTAGTCTTTCACATTATAGTTCCTGATTTTTGATGATTTCTGGGTAATTTTCAGTTTTGCAGGATGAGGCTTGGAGGGCTTGGTAGATTTGGGTCTTGGCTGGACCTCCAACTTCATCCCTTCAATGGTAAAAGCTCTGGGAGTCCCAACTGTATCCTGGTTCAGTTCTTGCATGCTGTCAGCTGCTTTGGGTGCTGGAAGCTCCACTATATAAAAAGAAAGAAAAAGAAAAAAAATCTCTCTTTTTTTTTAAGACTGTTAAGATTAAAGATTAAATAAATTAAAAATTTTTAAAGTTTCAAAAATTAAGATTAAAAGGGCATGTGATTATTGTATAAACATAGATAAGAAAATGAAGCACTGGATTTGTTAAGAAACTAGCTATTGGTTTAAAATTATTTTCCTTTTTCCTTCACTAGCAGGATCTCTTGAATCTCTGAGTTTTTTTTAACCAGAGTCAAGACAAGCTAGAGAGTCTACATTAGCAGCTGTTGCAACTGTCTTGCACAACAGCTTTAGCTACTGTGTCCTGTCCTCAGTGTCCTGGGGGACAGGAGATTCTTGTGAACATGTGCTCTTTAAATGCTTTCCTGATCCAGCCTTAGCCTACAGTCTCCACTGGGGCACTCAGGACACTTGGACCTAGAGAAACACAAGTTCTTGTCATGACTGTTTCACAGCATGAAATAGAATAGGACTAAAATTTCTAAGTCAAAAGAAAGAGAAATGTGCACTTTTGTGGTTAATAGTTTACCTGAAGTTTCACCTCTCAGGCAGCTTTTCACTAGCTCTCAGGAGTCAATGAGTAAGCATTTGTTAAATAGCTACAATGTGCCAAGCACACTTCTAAGGACACAGAGTCCAAAGAAAGATTTTGCCCTCAAGGAGCCCATCATCTACTGGCACCATCATGTTATATGTATGCTGTCAAAATGCAGTCTAGTAACTCACAATGGCCATTAAACTCCTATTGGATGAATAACAGCTAAGTCAATAGTAACAAGAATGAAAAAAGCTGGGCCCAACTATCTATAACAATGAATAAATTCAAACATTGCACCAGGAGAAGTTTGCTATTTGAATCAGTCCTACTTCACGTGGTTTAGCTCAAGCCAGAGCTGGAAAAAAGAAAATGCTGGAAAACTATAATTGGCTAGTTCTTCATTTTCCCTTTGTATTTTACATGCAAGTAAGAGAATCCCTTGGTAATCGAGAAAATCTCAATTGAAAAAAAAAAAAAAACAAAAACAAAAACCCAGACCACTCCAAATAGATTTTTTCTTCCCTCAGAAATTTCCAGTCATCTCTTATCACCTTTCTTAACATTTGGTTAGCCTTTTACTACTAAGATGATGTTTCCAATCCAGAATCACTACATGCAATACAGGTGTTTAAAAACATTTTGGGGTGGTATTGTTCTATATATCCCTCTATTGTTCTTTATCAGTGATATGCATTCAAGACAATGGACTGTATTCAGAGGTGAAGTCTATGGCTATGACTCAGAGCAAAAAGGAACTGACCCATGTGGAAACTGAACCTATGACCTCTACCTCAGCATGGCCTGTCTTAAAAACTGAGCTAACCAGATGCAAGTTAAAAACAGCCAACTGGAAAAGACCCAGGGCACATTCTGAGCAACAGGAAATTGATGATTGAGGTAAATCACATAATGAGCAAATTGGCCAACTAGTTGATTTATCTATACTGCTCCAATCCCTAAAGTTCAAAAGAAAGGAATTTTGTATTAGCTATATAATAATAATACATAGGACAATAATGTTCTCCTCCCTCTACAATACCCATAGTAGATAAAGATCTCATGAAAATACCTCTAGAAAATTTTAGTACTTGGTGCTCTTATTTAACATTCCCACTCCCAACCAAATCCATATATTCACTGCATTCACACAAGCAAGCAGAACAGTCTTGAAATTTAAGGTCTATAGATATAGGGGCTTGCCCATGACAACAATTCTATCCAAATCACCATTTTGTAGAAGACACTGATTCTACCTAGTCATTTAAAAGAAAAGAGGATGGAAAAATTGGACAAAGTATAAACTTCAGGGGGAAAAAAGACTTTTGATGAGAAGACTTTCAAGTATTTCTGATTAAAAAAATAGAACTGAGTAGGAATTCTGAAATGTGAGCACAAGAGTCCTATTCTAGAATTATTCTAGTCCTATTATAGAAAAATCTATAAGGTAAATTTATTTGAATAAATGGAAGGAGTTGTATGACAAAGTGCTAATGGGGAGAAGAAACAGTGTCCTTTCAGAACTTTAATGTCTGTAAAAGGGATTGATGGAATTAAGAAAAAAGAGTACTTGGGGTTGGCTTCATTCTATTCTGAGGATTTTAAGACGGGAAAGAAAGTAAGATTAAATGGAATACATTAGTGTAGAAAAGAGGAAGAAAGGATGGGATTTACTATTTTTCATAATTGAAGTGTGTGAGGAAAAGTGTACAAATGTGGAAGATGTGGGAGAAGTGGGTTAAAGATGAACTTAATTTTCATTTGCACCAGACAAAGAAGGGTTAAATATACATACTTTTGCACATGCATGCACACACACAAGAGTTTGGTATAGAAATTCATGAAGCTCAACATAGAAACAGACTAGGAATGGAAAGGAATGTTAAGAGGGAAGATAATGTCACAGAGGGAATATTTAAAAACATAACTTCTTGAAATCAAAGGGGGAGTGAAATGAAAAACAAAAGCAGAAAAAGGAGAAGAAAGAAACAAAGACTGCAAACTAAAGGGCGGTCATCAGTGAGGGAATGGCTGAGTAAATCTAATGGAATATTATTGTAAGAAATGAAAAAAGATGATTTCAGAGAGTCATGGTTAGCATTAAATACTACTTTATGAAGTGAGCAGAAACAGAAGGACAATTTATGCAATAACAACAATGTAAACAAAAAAATCCTGAAAAGTCTTAAGAACTTTGGTCAGAGCAATGACCAACCATGTCTCCACAAGATCTATAATAAAGCATGTTTCTCATTTGACAGAGAGGTGATAAATGCATGATATGGAAGGAGTCACATGTTTTTGGACATGGCCATTATACAGATAAATTTTGCTTAATTATACTTATATGTTAGAAGGATTCTTTTTTTCCCTCTGTTTTTAATTGGGAAAGGAAAGGAGGGGGAGAGGGGTAGCAATTACAATGCCAGAAAGGGGGTAGGTCATAGAAACGTTTAAAAATATGCATAGAAGAGGTCAGATAGTAATTCAGAAAAGGAAGCAAAGCCAAGCAAGGCAGTTTTGAAAGTAAAATGCTATATTTATTATATAATATGCTTTTAATAAAGGAAGTGGTAGGGAATATAGATTCACAATTACATATACAACTCCATTTTTGTTGCTATTTTATATATGTACACACTTTTTTGTATTTTTAAGTTCAGAATAGAAAAAATTATAGTCAATTTAAAAAACTGAAGAGGTTGGATTTTTTTTAAAAAAAGAAAAAAATTGTTTTAGGACAGCTGTGGTAAAATCACAGGTTAGAGGAGACTAGAACTCTGGGCCTGAAGGAATGGGGACTTCTAGGTCTCCCAAAATGAAGAGGCTGAAGAAACTTAGCAGGGAAGCCTCAAGAGTTGGATAATAGTGGAAAGGGAAAGACTTCAAAGGGTTAGGAGGATTCCCAAAGGTGTCTAATAGGGAATACAAGAGAAAATCTTAAATACCAAAAGATAAGAGAAGACCCATCCCACAGATAAACTACTAAAGAGGGTAATGAAGAATAAAGGAAATGATTGACTAAAAGGGCATATTGCTGTGAAAAAATGTAAATTGTGGTTTCTTGTCTTTGTATAGTTATCCTAGTGTGTATAATAGTCCTTCCAAATGTCTAACATATTGTTGCAGCTTCAGCCTATTTAGTCACCTTATCTCCCTTCATATACTTGGGAAAATGGTATTGAGTCTCTCTCCAACTTTTTCTAAAGTAAATAAATTCAGTTCCTTTGGCCTTTCAATGAATTTATTAAACAAACATTTCAAATCAGCTTTTTGCTTTCTTCTTGCTCCTCTCTAAGTTCTCTCATGCTTCTGTTGCATGCCCCTAGCATGAACAGTCCTGGAGTAAAGAGCTGATCAATGTTGACAATAAGGATAGGATTATTGGATAGTTTCTGAATAGACTCCTATTTACTTTTGGAACAACTCCTGCCATGCTCATACAAAGACAGAATTATATTGCTATAATTTTTTTTAATTTCTCCTCCACAAAGTAGGCTATTTTCTCCTTAGTTCTGCTTACCTGTATCCTCACATATAACAATAACTGACCACTTTATTCTTTGATTGGATAGAGCAACATAAATAGGAGAAGCAAAGTTGTCTAGTAGGAAAGACTCAGATGAGGAGGCAGGAACTCTAAATTCTAGTATTAGCTTTGGCAATGATTTATGTGATATTAAATAGTGAATTACATAAATGCTATTTAACTTAGATCCTCTATCTGTAATGCTCAGGGAGAAAGTGAGGCAGTATCACACAGTAGAAATTAGGTAATGCTTTATTGATGTTAATTGAGAGTTCAGAATCCATAGCTATGGATCAGGACTGCTGGGACTCATGTCTCAAAGCACGCAGTCCAGGCCAGAGACTTAGACTGACAGCCATGTCAGCCGACTGAATAGGACAAAGTATTCAGCACCTCATTGATAGGGAACATGAAATTTTATAATCTCTATAGCCCAGGGGAGACAAAGAACTCATTGGAATAGCTGAGCACATCTGGTGTCCAAGGAAACCATAAATTCAGTTCTGGCAGGTAAGGAGTAAGGATGCCAGAACTGGGAGAAGACAGTAAGTCTGGGACATACAGATAAGGGGGATGTTGAGGCTAGCCACCTGGAGGTTTCATAACTCCTTTGAAATGTGAGTCCAATTATTTCTGAAGGTCAGGAAATGGGGATTGCTATTCTGGGACAGAGCAATTAAGGGAAGTTTGGAGATGGGAACTGTAGCATTAAGGGAAACAGGGAAATTTAGGGAAACTGATACTGCAATGAGGGAGACTGAGACAGCAACTGTGGCACAACATATCTGCAAGATGGGAACAGTAATATTTATACTTGGAAGACAGTCTGTAAATTAGAAGTACTATTAATTTTCTGCTAGAAGAAAGGAAAAGGAATTACAAGGAAAAATCTAACACTGTAGCAATATAGTAGAGGCACAAAAGAATGTATCGATGGAAGAGAAAGTAGTAGTTTGATTGAGAGAAGAGAGAGTTAAAAGAGTAACATGAGATTAGGTTTAAGAGTAGGATCATGCCATATTGTAATGGATCTTGATCTAGGCAAAGGTGTCTAAACCCTGTTTGGAGGACGTTGAATAGGGAGCATGGTGAACATAGGGAAGATTAATTTGGTAACGGTATAAAAGATAAATTGTGATGAAGTGAGGGGTAGAGAATAGAGACAGAAAAATTATTAGAAGGTTATTTCAATATTCCAGGCAAATGTTTCTAGGCCTGTACTCAGGTGGAAGTAGAAATAGAAAGTATGGAGTGTTGGTTAAGAAAGAATTGATAAAATGTATAATAACCAGAATGAGTATCATAACATTAAGGAGGCCTAGTTAAGTCTTCTGTCCAGCTGAGATTATATTCTATAGTGAACCAGCCCAATCTAGCAGGAGAGAGATTTGTCCATCATGGATACTGATAGCATGCTCCACGTTTTCATCAGGATTCTCTGGAGAAAGAAAGGACATAGAGACCTTGTTGTTTGGGAGTTGAGAGTTGCCTTAACCATATATGGCTTCCCACCTATCATTATATCCACTCTTCATAGAAGATTTTTTTTTTTTTTGGAGAATTTTATTTATTTAATTATTTTGGCTATACCAGTTAAGTAAATGTCTTAAGAACTGAATTTGCTGGTTGATTGTTCATGGAAAACACAATAGGGGTTCATGACTTACATAGTGTTAGGAGAAGTCACCTATAAGATTACCCCTAGAACTTTAAGTACCAGTCACTCCTTTGGGAATCCAACCTGCCAGTGTAAATTGGGTTAAGATAAGAGGAGGTATATATAGGATCAGAGTATGACAGATTTAAAGCAGTAAGAGATTTTAGAGGCTATTAAGTTCAACTTTCTAATTATAGGTGAGAAAACTGAGGCACTGAGAAGTTGAGTAACTTACCTAGTATCATAAAGCCAGTATCTGTTGGTGGGCTACAATTTAGGTCTTCCTGATTCCATCTCAAAGTATTGTCATCCTTGTGTCATCTTGGACTCTTCACCCTCACCTACATAACTAATCCACTGCTAAATCTTGTCATTTCTACTGTCCCAACATGTCTTGTATATATGTTCCCTATCTCTCTATTCATACAGCCACAATTCCAGATTAGGTCTTCTCATTACCTCTCAGCTGGGTTACTGAAACAATTTTCTAACCAGGCTTCCTGCTTCAAGTCTCTCTCTACTCCATTTTACTGCCAAGTTAATTTTTCTAAAAGGTAGGCCTGACAATATCACCTTCCTGTTCAATTAGCTCCAGAGTGACTCTTTACTATCTCTAGGAAACAAGGTCCCCTGCCATAAATACCTGGTCACTGCCTCTTTTTCCACTCTTCTTACATTTTATCCCTTCCATGTACTCTTGATATTTTATCTCCTGTGTCTATGCCTTTGCATTGGTTCTTTCATTCCTACAATGTTTTGCCCCTTCATCTTTGCCTCTTAGTTTTCATGGTTTCTTTTAAAACTAATCTCAGGCCCCACCATCTTTTGGAAGCCTTTCCTAGTTGCCCCAAACTGCTAAGATTCCCCCTATTTACCCTGTTATCCATCATATATGTTATATGCACCTACTCATCTGCCCTCTCCTCTCATTAGAATGTGAATTCTTTATATTTTTAGTGCTTAGCATGGTATCTAGCACATAGTAGGCACCTGATAAATATATATTTTTTTATCCACTATACCATCCACAAACAATGCTTTAGTATAAAGGAATAAATTTTAAATGACAGAATTTCAGACACTCTGGAAAGTTGCTTGCTTACTGATGCTATTTAGTTTTTGCAGTCATATCTGACTCTGACTCCATTTGAGATTTTCGTGGCAAAAATACTGGAGTGGTTTGCCATTTCCTTTTTTAGCTCATTTTACAGATGTGGAAACTGAGGCAAACAAGGTTATGTGACTTGCCTAGGGTCACACAGCTAGTAAGTATCCAAGGCTGGTTTGAATTCAGATCTTTTTGACTCCAGGCATAGCACTCTATCTACTGTATCACCTGTTTGCCCCTATGGAAGATTGTTTAGCAAAATGTTTTAGATTAAGGAGTCTTTCTGTGGCATTCAGATCACTCAGTTCTGCTTACATTTGTTTTTCTTCTCTTACAATAAAGTGTACACACTTTTCTTATCAACAGAGTTTAGCACTTAATTGTTCCTATAATTGTTTCCTGTATATTAATATTGTCTTTTTTGCTAAAAATAAATCATGACATGCCAATTTCTTAGCCAATCATTTAACAAATATTTGTTGTGTAAACTACTATTGTGTAAACTACAAGGTGATTAAGACATGACCCCTATTCATAATGAGATTCATATGTAATAGAGGGGATAAAAGTATCTCTATCTCTAGCCATATCTGTATAAATATATCCCCGATACTTCTGTGCTCTGAAGAGAACAAAATTGCAGAAGAGCAGATTCACTCTATTAAGCACATGGAGGAGGTGCATGGTGAAGATGATATAACTGTTAGGGCATCGAGGGACAGATACTTAATATATCTAAATGAAGAGAAAATAGCAAAAGCATAGGAAGGGCGGGGAAAAAGAGGGAGGTCTTGGTCCTTCTTTCTACCACCCCCCCAAAAAAAACCCTGTAACTACTGTCAAGTATGTCTTTTTTTCCCAACTAAAGGCCAGAAATTTTTATGAGAATAATTTATTACCCATTGAGGATATCTTAGATGATAGTACTAGAGGGTAAAAGGATTTTCCAAGCTATTTTCCACAGCAGACCACATCTTTTTCATCATTAAACTGACTAAAAGATGTATAAAGAATGAAAGATTCCACTGTGTTGGCTGACGATGAAAAAAGTATTTTTTTATTAGTTATAGCAAAATGCTGTCTTAAAGGCTTTTCATGAGAAGGTGTCCCCTGTGAATATATTAAAATGTTATTTTTTCTATTCAATTACTTATTAAGCAGTATCTATAACTTTATACAAAGCATAACAGAAAAATAGGATTGTGTATGAAGCTGCAAATCTGTATTATGAACAGCTTGCTTTTCTTTTTAAACATATAATTCAGCATGCTATCTCCAAAACTGTCCTGCTTATCTGTTTTCTATGAACGTCTATTCTCTTTTCTTCTACATATTAAAAAAATGCTTGTGATCCTCTTTGCTTACTTTTCTTTCTCTCTCTTTTTTTTAATTTCAGTAATCTCATTGCTTTCCTTCCTCCCCATTCCCCATCTCCCAGACTGAAGAAAAGAAAAATAAAACTCTTGTGTTCAGATATGCATAGTCGAACAAAGCAAATCCCCATATTGCTCATATCTAAGAATGTATGCCTTATTCTGAACTTTGAGATTATCCTTCTCTGTCAGGAGGTAGATGGAGTATTTCATTTTTGGTCCTTTGGACTCACATTGATCAGAGTCCTTAAATCTTTCAAAGTTGTTTATATTTACACCATGTTGTTATTCTGTGAACTGTTCTTTGAGTTCTGCTCACTTTATTTCTACATCAATTTATACAGATTTTCCTGAGTGTGTCTGAAAAATGTCCCTTTAATCATTTCTTAC
Source organism: Myrmecobius fasciatus (assembly GCA_023553655.1). Classification (NCBI taxonomy): domain Eukaryota; kingdom Metazoa; phylum Chordata; class Mammalia; order Dasyuromorphia; family Myrmecobiidae; genus Myrmecobius; species Myrmecobius fasciatus. Next base: position 29,677 of record JAJPUD010012101.1, read on the forward strand.
AGAATAATAATATTTCACTGTATTCATATAACCAATATATTAGAACTCCTAACTTTTCAGTTATTTGCCACTAACAAAAAAAGCAGGGCTATACATATTTTGTACATGGCACAGTTATCTTTGTCTTTGATCTTTTGGTGGGTACAGACCTAGCAGTGTTATTGCTGAGGTTAATGACTTTTGACATAGAATTCCAAATTGTTTTCCAGTTATTCAACAAATCCACAGACTGAACAACAGCATGCTAATGTGTCTTATTTTCCCACAACTCCTCCAACAAGCATAATTTTTCTTTTTTTATAATTTTTGCCAAACTGATGGATATGAGGTAAAAACTCAAAATTGCTTAAATTTGCATATTTCTTAGTAATTTGGAGCATTTTTATATAATTGTTGGATTTCTTCCTTTGAGAACTACCTGTTCATGGCTTTTGATTATTTATCTTCTGGCGACTGGATAATATTCTTATGTAGCCGAACAAATTTCCTATTATTTTGAATATAAGTCCCTTTTCAGAAGTTTGCTGCAAAGATTTTTTTTCTAGCACATTTCCTTTCAATTTTAACTGTGCTGTGGTTTTAGCTGTACAATAACTTTTCAATTTTATGCAATCAAAATTATCCATTTTACTTTCTGTTTTATTCTCTATCCCTGTTTGGCCATGAATACACCTCTCTAAACAATTACATGTTTTCTTCCTTACTCCTCTAATTTGCTTAAGATTTTATTCTTTATATTTAGATTATATATCCATTTGGAGTTCTCAGTATGGGGTGAGATTTTGGTCTAAATACAATTTCTGCAAGACTGTTTTTGTTATGCCTGCAATTTTTGTTGAATAATAAATTTTTGCCTCAGAAATATCTCACCTAGAGTCCAAGCTGAAGAAGGATTCCCTATAGATGGTAGTCTCCTAGATATTCTTCTTTGTAAATTACATTGTGCTGATTATATCAAGCTTTTGAAACACTGCAGGGATTCCCAGATGAGATCCACAGCCATTCAAAGAATTTGACTAAACTATATGAATAAACAGGAAAAACTAGTGTCTAAATTAAATATAGTTAGAAATGTAGTTAATGTATAGAACTCATCCACCAGCATATGTATTTTTTTAAATTTTATTAATACTTTTTATTTGCAAAACATATGTATGGGTAATTCCTAAACATTAACTCTTACAAAGCTTTCTGTTACAAATTTTCCCCCCCACTCCCCACCCCTCCCCAAGATGGCAGGATATCCACTACATGATAATTATGTTAGACTATTTAAGAAATCGAATATACAGCATATGTATTTTGAACATTCAAAATAAACTGAATAGAAAGGAAAGAGCTGGAATGCCTTTGAAAAGTTGTAAAATTCTCTTAATGACTCAAAACTTTTCCCTGAATCAAAAGGCTTTTCTCTTTTTAATATCAATATTCCTTTGCTGTATGTCTTTGCATGGGACATTACTTTCTGAATAAAAAAAATAAGAATTATCCAGAGAGCAATGGAAAGCTGCATGGTGGTATGACTAGGCTGCAACACATTACAAACAGAAAAGTACGAAAAAAGTAGAGTATCATCAAAGAAATTTATGGAGGATTCTAGTAAATGTGGTGATAAAGTTTATACCCGAGCCTAGCTACCTTGAGAAACTCCTCCAGCAATGAAGAAAAAACACCAGATGAAGCAATGATCAATCAAAGCAAAAGGGAAGTACCAGCAACCACCTCCATATAGTAACATCTGCCATGGAGGAGGCTAAGCTACTTTTTCCTAAAATGATATTGAAATGGTCCTCAAGATTTGACTAGCCAGGGTTCTGGTTATTGACATAGTTCCTGGTGGCCTAAGTACAAAAGTTAGATAGACCACGAAAAAATCAAGATTGACTTAGGAAGCTGGGGCTGGAGTCAGGATGACTCATTTTTCTGAGTTCAAATCTGGCCATAGACACTAACTAGCTGTGTGACCTTGGACAAGTCAACTCTGTTTCCCTCAGTTTCCTTCCTCATCTGCCAAGTGACAAGGAAGTGGTAAACCATTCCACTATCTTTATCAAGAAAATTCCAAATAGGATTGTGAAGAATTGGACATGACTGAAAAATGACTGAACAACAAAGAGTCAACACAGGCAGAAAAATCCATGCTCAAATGAATCAATGTTGTATTCTTGCTGATTATTCTTTCCATGATATGGCAAAGCTTTTATTAGCTATTAGATGATCTCTGAATATCTCCTTTTGTTTTAATTCCAATCCTGAATCACCAGACTGGCCTAAATCAAGCCCAGCTCATAACACACTTATAACACAGCAGTTTAGCCACAGCAGCATCCAGACTACAAAGGGTATAAACCCAGGCCCCAGGAACTCCATTCAAGAGTGCTAGAGAGAACAGAAGCTTGTTGCAGCACAAAGTATCAATCCAGAAACTTTCACTGGCAACATCAGTAAACAGAAGAAAATTCCCAGTACAGTGAAAAAAATGCCATGGGTTAAAAGAAGTTCAAGACATAAACCTAGAAGATGTTTAGTACAACCAAGTACAACCTCAGAAAAAGAATGACTTGGCTCTAAGGCTTCTAAGATGGATGGGATAAGTAAAGCAAGAGACAAAAGATGAAATTAGTCTTTAAAGGAAAAAACCACATGCCCCTTCTGCTCTCTTTTACAGATCAATATTTCATTACCTCCATAATGTACAATTTGTTTACTCATTCCCAAATAAACCCAATTTATTTCCAGTTCTTCATTAAAACAAAATTAATTTTATAAATATTTTTATAGAAATGGATCCTTTCCCTTATCTTCTGATTTCTCTGGGGTATCAGTGTTATTTCTGTTTCAAAGGGTATGAATAGTTAGTGACTTTTGGGAGGTATAGCTCCAAATTGTTCTCTAAAATGACCGAATCAGTTTACAACTCAACAAACAGTACATTAGAGTGCCTATTTTCTTATTTTCCTCTTATTTCCTTATTATTTTCCTTTTTTTTGGGGGGGGTGATCTTTGTCAATTTGATGGATATAAGGAATAAGCTGTTAATTTACTATTAGTGATTTGGGGCATTTTTTCCTATGTTTCCTTTCCACATAATATAGTTTTCTTGTTTATTTTTTTTAATATTTTTATTTTGTGAGAAAGCATGATAGTAACTCCAGGGTTTTTTTGTTTTTGTTTTTGTTTTTAATTCATTTCATGCACTTATTTTTCCTACATTGTGATGTTAAGGTTTTCTGTTCTGTGTTCTTCTGGAAGCTATGATCCTATGCTCTATCTCTATGCCTTGTCTTCAAAATCAGCATGTTTTCCTTGCATAATAAGCATATTTTCTTTTCTTTTTTACTTATCTTCTTCTACATTATCCTTCATTTCTGTAATTTGCATTCCCAAACTATTTTGTTCTTTTTTGTTTCTTTGGTGAGACTTGCCATCACAGAGCCCAGTTTTTCTGTTCTGTCCCTTATTTTTGCTGTGTAGGCTATACATTCTGTATTCAAAATTCTCATTTCTCTTTTTAACCACCCAGGAGAGCAATGCGCTATAGTTCCATGTTCTTCTCACATTCTACAGGGTCCTCTGTCTTGTCAAGTGTTGGAACATTTTATTTTCTTTTACAGTATTATGCATAGATGTCTGAACTTATTTACTAGATCTAGATCTGAGACTGAATTTCCTTCTATTGCTAACATTTCCCCTGTTGATTTATCTGCTTATATTCCAGGTCTTTTGAGTTTTCTGCTTGAAATCTTTGGTAATTTCAATCCTTTTCCCCTCCCTCCAATTTTCCCCTTTCATTTTCTGACTCTGTCCCTTCTGATGATGGTTTCATTGAAGACTAGATCTCAAAGTGCTTCAGCTTCCTTCCATGCTGGACAATTCATAATTCAGCAGCCTATATCTCTATTCCAGATTACTTTTGGATTATCAGAACTGGACCCTGTCGGATATCATGCCCTTTCCCTAATGTTTAGTGAAATGCTACACAGTGCTCTCCATGCATGGTGTCCTGTCCGGTTTGTTCTGTTCTTTAGTTCTCTGACCCAACACCAGCAGTTCAGAGAACTATTACATGGGTACTGTAGGGTTGTTTGCCCTAGGACTGGCACTTTGGAGCTTTGCCCTGCTGGGGCAACAAGGTTGTGTGTCTTGGCATTGGCTTGGAGTTTTGCAGTGCTTGTGCTATATGGTTACAGCCCTCAGGGCTTCTGACAGACTAAAGCCATGGTGGCTATCTGTCATGGCCAGGTCAAACTTCTACAGCCTGGAATCCGGGTTTCCATGACACTGAAAAGAGGAATGCAGGATTTGGGTGTAGAGATGTGTTTTGTTGTAAGCCTATGTGTTAGGTCCTTGGATGTGCTAGCATAGCCTTGTCATCAATATTGTGGGAGGTGGGGGAATGGTGCTAAGTGAGTTTAGGGTCAGTGAGTCTCTATTCTTGGTGTTTTGTTCTGTTTTTAAACCTTTTTGATTCTGGGTGTTCTAGACTAAAGAGATAGCTGATGTTGCTTTATCTTTGGTGCACTTCTGTTTTGGAAAGGTTTAAGGAGTTGTAGGGATTGCAAAAAATGTTTAATCCTCCATCTTGGATGGAGTTGCTCACACAGCTCAGAATTCCTGTATTTTTTCAAATGGCTGTTGATAGCTTCCATTTTTTACTTTAACTAATTGCCTATGACCATTTTTCTACTGGAAAGTTAGCTATTGTTTTTATATACAATATATACAATAGGATTGAACCTTTGATCTCATTAGAGTTCTCCCAGGTGAGAAAACTTAGTCTCTCGAAGTAGATCAATATATTTTCTGCAATTTATAGTATTAGCAAGAGGACATTGAGAGGTTAAATGATTTTCTGGGAGACAAAGCAAGATGGCAAAGCATTAGGAAGAATTATACCCAAGTTTTATCTTCCTTCCTCAAACTCCTCCAGGAAGATCTAGAAAGTGTACTAGACCAAATTCTGGTGAGAAAATACAAGAAAAAAAGCATAGTGAGTCATTTTCCCAGCCCAGGTAGGCAGAGCCTGAAGTACATAATTTGTGAAGCATTTCAGTTTAGGGAGAAGTTGTACAAGGGCAAAGGGAAGCCCAAGACCTATGTTGAGGATCATGATATTGCGTGGGGAGTGATAACAGGTGCCAACTAATTGCTGTTTCTCTCTGCTGGTTCCAGGTCATAGATCTAAGGCAGACTGAAGAGGAAACCTGTACGCAGTGCTGTTGTACCAAATAAGAAGTGATATCATGAACACAAGTCCAGAAGAAAGCTGCAGGAGCATGGTTTGAACCACAGGTGAAGAGTAGGATCTCAGTTCCAGATTCTAGACTAATCTGAAGATTGTAGAGCAATAACTAAGACAGGCAAGTGCTCAGCATATATTAAGTGCTTAACAAATGTTTACTTGGATTGGATAGGATGATAAAAACTGAATCCTGCACCAGTGTATTGTTAGTCAGACCCAAACCCTGATCAGGAACACACAAAACTCAAACTAAAATGGGAGGTGGAGGGAACAGCAAGATTTTGCCCAGAATCAGATCACTTTGGGAACAGTGAAAACTGGCAGGTCTCCATTCCCGGCTATCCCTGAAATTATAGAAAACATAACTTTCAACATCCCAAGAAAATGGCAACAGGAACAGCCTAGACCTTTCCTTTAAAAGTATGCAGAACCTAGACCTAATATCAAGTGTGAAGTCAGGAAAGAAAATGAATCACCATAAAAGGATATTCTGGAGAGATACTCAAGACACAAACCAAAAAAAGAGAGAATAACTCAAAAACACTTACAAGTAAAGTCTCAAAGAAAAACAAGAGTGGTTTTTGGTGCAGGTGCTAGAGGGTTGGTCCTGGAGTCAGGAAGACTAAACCCACTTTTAGCCTCAGGTACTTCCTAGTGATGAGACTCTCACTTTTGCCTCAGTTTTCTTAACTGTAAAAATGGAGATAATAATAGTACCCACTTCTCAAGGTTCTTATGAGAATCAAATGAGATAATATTTGTAAAATACTTAGCATAGTGCCTGGCACATAGTAGGCAATTGATAAGTTCTTGTTTCCTTCCCTCTTTCCCAATCCAGAATTATAAAATATCTCTTTTCCTGACCCTCTAAATTATTTATGATATACATCCTTTGATAACTTGGTCCTGAATCTATTTGGAACTTGTTGTGCTATATGGTATAAGATCCTGGTCAAACCTATTTTTTACCAGACAACTGGCAGAATTTCATGGTAATTTTTTCAGAACACTAAATCCTTAGCCCAATACCTATGATTTTTGAGTTTTCAAACACTATACTACTATATTTATTTGCTTCTAGTCTACTTATCAACTTTACTATTTTTTAACCACTAACTAATAGTTTTGATAATTATTGCTTTGTAATATGGATTGAAACTTATTGTTGGCTACTTCTCCTCAACCTTTCCCCCCATTCTTTTCCTTTGATATATTTTATTTTTCTAGAGAAATTTGGTTATCATTTTATCTAATTTTGTAAAGTAGTTCTCTGGTAGTTTATTTGGTATAGAACTGAAGAAGTAAATTCATTTATATAGTATTGTCATTTCTATTATATAAGCTTTCTCCAAGTATTTCAATTTCAATTCCAATCATTTCAACAAAGAGTGTTTTATAATTGTGTTCATCTAATTCCTAGGGCAGGTAGGTGGTGCAGTGGATAGAACACCAGCCCTTTAGTCAGGAGGATCTGAGTTCAAATGTGACCTCAGACACTTAACACGTCCTAGCTGTGTGACCCTGGGCAAGTCACTTAACCCCAGTTGTCTCAAAAAAAAAAAGGCAGTAAAAAAATATACAGGGGGGCTGATACTACTTTGCTGAAGTAACTTTTTTCAGTTATTCCAACTAAAAGTTTACTCTCTGGGATCTTCTAGGTTTAGAGGCAGCCAGGTAGCATAATAAATAGAATAGTAAGCCTGGAGCCTGGAAGAACTGAGTTTAAAATTAAATGGGCAAGTCATATAACTTCTCAAATTCCTTAACTATAAGTTGAGATGATAACAGCACCTACCTTGCAGAGTTGTTATGAGGTGGATGAGAGAGTCTGTAAAGTACTTATCATAGGAACTGATACATAGCAGGTGCTATATAAAAGTTTATTCCTTTCCATTCCTCCTTCTCCACCATAGAATCAAAACCCCCCATTAATGATATTTATTTATTGCTTAGACTTGTTCTTTCAATTTCTTTTTCTTACTATATTGTGATAGCTGGCATTTTTAGTACTATTAACAAATAATAGTTGTGACAATGGACATTGCTGCTCTGATCTTACTTGGAAAGGATTCTATCATCTATTACAGATAATGTCAACTCTTAGTTTTTAAGAGCCACAATTTACCATATTAAATAAAAATCAATTTGTTCCAATGCTTGTAAATATTTTCAATATAAAGTGTTGTATTTTGTAAAAGCTTTTCCTGCATCTATTCAAATAAAATCATAATTATTTTGTTACAAATGATATATTTCTACTTGTTTTAACACTGAACCAACATTTTATCTTTTTGTTATATTGTTGCTGCCTCTTTACTAATATTTTACTCAATATTTTTGCACTGATATTCATTAGATAGTGACCTGTGATTCTCTTTCTTTACTTTATATCTCCTTAGTCTGGGTACCATATTTATCTTTTAAAAATAGTTTTGTCAGTTTTCCCTAAAATTTTGTTAACTTTTCCTTTAAATATTTAAATGGTATACCATTTGGTGCATAAATATTAAGTACTGATATTATTTCATTATCTCTGATGATTATATGTATAAATATAATGTTTATAAGTATAAACATAAGTATAATGTTTGTTTCTTTTAGCCGTGTCTATTTTTATTGTTGTCTTCTTTGAGGTCTTGATTGTTACCTCTGTTTTTTTAAATTAGCCTGAAATATAATACATTTTATTCTAGGCTTTCATTTTTAAATCTGTGTGAATCTTTAGTTTTAAAATGTGATTCTTGTAAATAACATATTATTAAGATTTTACTTTCTAATCCATATAGATTATTCTCATTTTGTGAAATCTCTTATAAGGAAGTAAGTAAAACTAACAGTGACCCTTATCTTGAAAGTGCATGCAGCATTTCCTATCTGTGGTACCTCCCACCTATCTATTTTTTTTAAATGAAAAGATAATTATTTTCTCTCCCTCCCACTTCCTACTCTATTACAAAAGAAAAAAAACAAACATTTATTCATAGTCAAATAAAACAAAATTCCCCAAAGGCTGTATTTAAACTATGTGTTTCATTATACACCTTTAATCTATTACTTCATTGTAAAGGATAACATATTTGATTATCAGTCTTCTAGAATAACAAATCATTATTGAATTGATCATAGTTCCCATAACTTACCAAGTTGTTTGTTTTTATATTATTGTTATCATTATATAAATTGTTCTACTGCCTCTATTCATTTAATTCTTTACCATGAAAATTGTTTATTTTTATAATAGCATGAAATAATATACTTTATGCTATACAATAACATCAGTTATTGTTTGTTTGTTTTTGGCTCTGCTCACTTCATTCTGTGTCAGCCCATAAAAATCTTTCCATGTTTTTTTTTTTCCTTCCTCTTAAGAAATTGGAGTTAAATAACTTCCCCAGGGTCATATACTTAAGAAGTATTAAATGTCTGAAGCTGGATTTGAACACAAGGCCTACTAACTTCAAGACTAGTGCTCTATCCACTGTATCATCTAGCTACCCTTCCATGTCTTTTTGAAATGATCTATTTCCTCATTTCTGGCAGCACAATACAATTTCTCTTGTATTCATATACCACAACTTATTTGGCCATTCCTCAATTGTTGGATATTGTTAGTTTTTAATTTTTTGCCACCACAAAAAGTTAGTGTAAATATTTTTGTTCATAAAAGATCTTTTCATCTCTTTTTGATCTCTTTTTAGGTATATGCCTGGTAGTGATAAAGCTGGATTGAAGGACATATAATATTTAATAAAGTTTTGTTTTCCAAAATGATTGTATTAATCTACAGATCTACCATCAGTGTACCTTTTATTCCCAAAGCAGTTCCAACATTTATCATTTTCTTTTTTTTTTGGCAGCTAGCTGATACAGTGGATAGAGAGCTGGATCTGGATTTGGGGAAGACCTGAGTTCAGATCCATTTTCAGATACTTACTAAGTGTATGTTTCCTTATCTGTTAAATGGATATATTAGCACCCATCTCTCACAGTTATTGTGAGGATAAAATGAAATGATGTTTGTAAAGCTCTATGTAAACCTATTATTTTCAGCTTAGATACTTAGACACTTAGAAGTGCTTTTATTTGTGAATTTGAATTTTTAAAAATTTAGCAGTGATTTGGAGCATTTTTTTAAAAACATGACTGTTTAGCCTCCTCATCTTCCCTTGGAAACATATGTATATATGTATGTATATATACATATGCATATATGTGTGTGTATATATATATATGCATATATATATATAGCCTTAGACCATTTGTCATTTGGGGAATGGCTCTATTCTTATAAATTTTAATCTGTTCCTTATATTGCATGGAAATGAGATCTATATCAGGAAAGCTTGTACAAAAGATTTAGTTGTTTACCTTTTCATCTTAACTTTTATTAGATTTGTTTGTACAAAACTTAAAAATTTCATGTAATCTTTGTCTTCTATGATCCTATTTCTTACTCTTTTCCTACCCATAGATCTGTTTTTTCCATATAATGTGACCTTTTATATGTAGGTCATATCTTCATTTACATATATATGTTTGAGTTGGCCTCCCTTGTGAGAATTCTCTCATGGCTTCTACTAGATTTCATTTGTCCTTTCTGTGGAGATCTTGACTTAGGTTAGTTCGGTTACTTGTTAGTTGTTTTTTTTCTTCTTTCCCTGGGTTATGTGTAAGTTATCGGGACTCCTTCACATCAGTAACTGCACATGTGACAGGGAATAGGAAATGAACTGGTCATCCCTGGACCAGCACTGCTTTGGATTAAGGGCACAATGGAAGCTAGAAGCAGTTAGACCTTTTGAGGTCTGCCATCCACATAACTACCATGTATACTGCCAGCTGAGTGCTACTGGGAGGCCCTAAGGCAGCAAGAAGTGGGGGAGTCACTTGGGTTTACTCTCCAAATGACCTCTATTCTACCATCTCTGGCTCCAATTGACCTCCTAACTTAATTTCTTCATGCAATACAAAGGGCACTGGGAGTTTCCCCAACAGACTCCTGCAAAACATATGGCAAGCCAACTAGAAATCTAGACAAAACTTTTACATAGGTTCTTGCAACACAGTGGATGTTTGAAATTTTCTCCATGGATCCCAGCAACACTTTAAGTCAATCTAAATGGATATGGGAACTCATTCCTCATTAGAACAACCAGGCTAGCTTAAAAAAAAAGTCAAACTCAGAAGATCCACTAAAGAACTGTGTGACTCTCTAAAAGTAATAAAATACTTGGAGTTGGTTTTTTAGGGCTTTCAGGCCATTAGGCAAACCTTATTCATATCAATCTCAAACAAAGCATCTGAACTTAAAATATAATACTCAAAAATAAGGTTAAAAAATTAACATGGATGACCTCCCACAGTATATCTTAGACTGGTGAATCTAAACTTTTTTGATCACGTACATCTATCAGTAAAAAGATTTTGAGCAGAATCCTCTAACACATGTATTTTTACTTATATATAAATTATATGTATATACTACTGCATAAAAATTGCATGTATCAGAAAACTTTAAAAATGGAAGCTGAAGGAAAGGCAGTGTAGCATAATAAATAGAGAATAGGATTCAAAGTCAGTAAAACCAGAGTTCAAATATCACCTCTGACATTAGTTGTGTAACCTGGGGCAACTCATTTAGCCTCTCAGCAACTTTTAAAAACTCTAAATCAGGACTTCTTAAACTTTTTCCATTTATGATCACTTTTATTCTAAGAAATTTTTGTGTGACCCTGATTATTTAGATATATAAAATAGGTATACAAATTAAACATTTACTAATAATAAATAAGTCATAAATTTATTTTAAAACAATTCTCTGGTATACAACTATGTTTACCATTTATTAAAGATGGAAGCAAATTTACATACTAAAGAGATGGATATGTTTATTTATTTTTACATAAAGAATTAAATCTTGGTGGAATATTTGATACCTTTTACTGTTGCCAAATTTCTTGTAATCCCCATATTCAGTTACATGATCCCATATGGGGTCACTATCACAGTTTAAGAAACTTTGTTCTAAATTACTAAAGAGGTAACTAATTTGCATTGTTGGAGGAAATATCTTCACATTGGAGTTCTCTGTACTGATGAAATCAGAGGTCTAATTCCTATTCTTATCCTGAAAGTAGGGAACCACTCACTGGAATATATTTGAGCAAAGGAAAATGGAATTTGAATATCAGTTGGCAGCAGTGGGGAGGAGAGACTGGAAGATAGTCCTCAAGATTTGAGTCAGGGAGACCAATTAAAAGACTATTGCAACAAACCAGGCAAATGGTATTGAGGGTTATGAATGACGGGTGGTCGAATGATTAGAAAGAAGGGGTCAGGTGTGAGAAATTTTGTGGAGGTAAAAATGACAAGATTTGATAAATAACTGGATACATACATTGCAGGATGAATTAGAATGAGAAGTCCAGTATGACCAAGGTTGTGAACTTTGGTAACTAAAGTATAGTGCTGCCCTTTATAGAAATAGGTTAATAGGATCAGCAGAAGAAATAAAATAACAGCAGCAACCTCTACTAGCATTTATATAACTCTTTCAGATTTGCAAAATGCTTTTACAGACATCATTTTCATTTTATTCTCCATATTATCTGGATATTATCTCCATTTTATAGGGGTGAATAGAAGGTAAATGAATTGCCCAGGGCCAAATATTTAGTAAATAGCTGAAGCGAGATTTGAACTCCTCTTCTTGACTCCAAGTCCAGTGCCACCTAGTTGTAATAAGAGAGGAGATGGTGGTTGTGATTTATCCATCACTATTTATCTTGTGGACCAAAATGAAAGTCTGGGTTGGAGGGGATCATATTCACTATCTTCTTTGGGCTATATCCCTAACTCATCTCCTTAAGACTTTTGTAAACCATGCCAAAGAAATCTTTTATTTTTTGCAATGCAAATAGGATTAAGTGACTTTCCTAAGGTCACACAGCTAGTAAGTATTAAGTGTCTGAGGGCAGATTTGAATTCAGGTCCTCCTGACTCTAGGGCTGGTACTGTTTCCTTTGCACCACTAGCTTCTCCCAAAGAAATGTTTTCACCTTGGAAGCTCACTCAACTTGTATATTGCTTCTCACATTGGAAGTAATCTTAGCCCTTTCGCCTCTCTTTCTGATTTGCTGATTCCTTCCAGAATTCTTATTTTAAGAAGACTGAGGTAAATCATATCTTTCCTCTTCTCTGATTCACTTCCATATCCCTTTTCAACTCCCTTTTGTCTTCCCCTATTAGGAGGTAAAGTCCTTGAGAGTGGGAACTATCTTTTCACCCATGTCTGTATTCCTAGGGCTTAGTACAGTGCCTGGCACCTAGCAAGTACTTAATAAATAAGTTTGATGTGGCTGATAGCCATTGCCTTGGAATTAAGATCTGCTGGGCAGTATGAGGTAACTATGGCAATCTGAAAGGACTCTGGTATCTTAATTTTGCCTGCACAGATTCTTCATGTGCCTGAATTGGGGTTAGTTCAGTTGCACTAAGGAGCCAATTAGGAACCAGGGGAGGCTAGCAGTGTCTATTGGGGGTATGTCAGTGGAAGAGTTGGGCAGGAGGGAGAGTATATAGCAGGTGAAGGGGGGAGTGTGGTTGTTGGCTACAACCCTACAATTGACCATCAGGGAGAAGGTACAACATATCTTTCCACCTTCTGACTGGTTGTTCACAGACCCTTTGCAATCATGCCACAATCTCCTTGAAGCTATGTCTTGGTCTCCACTTTGGACACCACAATTCTAGGCAAAGTGGTAGTCACCAGTATTTTAGGGATGCAAAATATTTCCTCATATCAATTTCCATACTTATGAATGGCAGAGTAATAAACTTATGTATTTGCATGTAACCAGGCCCAAGATAAGGATCTACTACCAGGCTTCCTTGTCCCAAGGGATCTAGGTATCCCAGTGTCATCAATTTGCTTTCTTGGATTCTAGGATCAAATGTGGTTTCATCGTTAAGAATAGGAATATAGACTGAAGTTATGAGTTCAATGACATAGGGAACTTGCAGGTAAATAAATTTCCTCCACCAATGCAGGTTGGCACCTTCTGTGCAACTTTTTCAGTCTTAGTTACCTACAACAGGAAGAGGTTAAATAACTTGCCCAGGATAGAGTTGGATGTATTAGAGATGAGACTTGAAGTCAGGTCTTCCTGGATGCTCTTTCCTCTAAGTTTTCCAGACACTGCTCTCTACTGATTTTTAGGTTGTCTGACCACTCCTTGCCACATATGCTAACTGTGGATGTTTCTCAAGGCTCACACTGGAATTCAGCAAGACCAAGTAATTGGTCTTATCCCCACCCAAATCCACCCTTTAATAAGCTGCCAAGGAGTTCTTTCATAAAATGCAGTCTTGACCAGATTCCCCCCCCAATAATACCAGCGCCCCCTAATTACTTCCAGCATTAAAAATGGAGTCCTATGCTTGCCATTTCAAGCCCTTCTAGCCTTCCTGGTCTTCTTGCACATCACTTCTACATACTCCACAACAATACTGCACAGGCCTGCCTGCTGTTTGTGGTATGTGGTCCATCCTCTTTTGTCTTTGTGTCTCAGCACTGACTCTTCTTCCTTACCTCTACCTTTTAGTTTTTTTGGCTTCTTTTAAGCCTGAACTCAACAACAATAAGATTATGTGATGATCAATTCTGATGGACTCGACTCTTTTCAACAATGAGGTGATTCAGGCCATTTTCGATAGATTTGTGATGGAGAGAGCCATCTGTCTCAGAGAGAAGACTGCGAAGACATAGTATTTTCATCTTTTTTGTTGTCTTTTTCTTTCTCATTTTCCTCCCTTTTGATCTGATTTTCTTTGCAGCATGATAGATGTATAAATATGTTTTCAAGAACTGCACATGTTTAACCTATGTTGTATTACTTGCTGTCCAGGGGAGGGGAGAGGTAAAGGAGGGAGGTGAAAAAATTTGGAACACAAAGTTTTACACAAATGAATGTTGAATAGCATTTTCACGCTTTCTATTGATGTTTGCTTGCATTATGTTTTCTTTCTCAGATTTTTTTTATAAATCCAATTTTTCTCGTACAGCAAGACAACTGTATAAATGTGTATACACATATTCGATTTGTCAAGTATTTTAACATAATTAACAGGTATTAGACTTCCTGCCATCTAAGAGAGGGGATGGGGGGAAGGAGGGAAAAATTTGTAACAGAAAGCTTTGCAAGGGTCAGTGATGAAAAGTTACCCATGCATATGTTTTGCAAATAAAAAGCTTTAATAAATAAATGAATGAATGTTGAAAAAAAATTACATTTAAAATACTATTTTAAAAAAAAGAAAAAAGAACAACAAAAAAGACTGAGCTAAAAAATTATCTTCTATAGGAGGTCTTTCCAAGCCCCTTTTGTTGCTAATACTTTCCCCCCTAAGATTCATTTCCATCTAATCTGCCTCCAATTAAGGAGAGAGCTCAGCTCAGAATATTTCATTTTAAACCTAGCTGCACTACTTTGGAACTTACCTGCCTGCTCCTCTCCTCTACCTTTTTAACTTCCTTTTGTGTGTTGTCCCCATTAGACCGTAAACTGTTGGAGCAGGGGCTGTCTTTTTTTTTTCCCCTACTGTTTATCACAGTGATAAGTATATAGTAAACAAGCAGCAAATGTGTACTGACTGAACAACAAAATGATAAACCTCCCAAATCTTTGATTTAGATCCCATGGGCTAGGTCCTGAAAAATGAGAATTTCTTTATTTCTCATCTCTTGATCTTTCTGCCAAAGAGTCAGATAGGG
The DNA here is from genome assembly GCA_023553655.1 of Myrmecobius fasciatus. Classification (NCBI taxonomy): domain Eukaryota; kingdom Metazoa; phylum Chordata; class Mammalia; order Dasyuromorphia; family Myrmecobiidae; genus Myrmecobius; species Myrmecobius fasciatus. The sequence continues at coordinate 44,691 of JAJPUD010012101.1, forward strand.
GATTTTGCTACAACTTTTGCTTTTTATGTGACTGACCCTTAATTTCTTACTTGTGAGGAAAAAAGTGGGTTTTCTACCCATGAGACTCTGATGATGGTGTCCTAGGGAGAAGTAATAAGGAGCCTAGAGCAAGGAGCAGAGCCTATTGAGGCAGAAAGAAATAAGCGCCCAGGTATGTGGGGTAGAACATTTCCAAATTGCTTACTATACAACAAGGAAAAGGGTAAGAGCAAAACAGCTAAAAGGTGGGTAGTCTCTTGGGAAAAGTGTAAGAGATCTAGCTTTGGATCCATAAAAGAAGTGGCTGATAACTGAGTCTTTGGTTTACAAAAATAATGGCTGATGTGATGTTTGGAAACTCCAATCTGTTAACCTGTAGAAAGCAGATTGGGGGGAGGGTGTTAAATTTTTTAAAGTCTGGTCATCAGGTCTCAGATCTTTCATCCTCTCTTCCTTCCAGATTCCTAAATTTTAAAATATTAGCTAGAGGGCGGCGGAGCCAAGATGGTGGAGTGCAGACACGACTCTCTGTGACTGCCTCTGATCTTCTTTCAAACCAACAGCAGATTAAGTCTCTGAACTGGTTCTGGCGTGAAAACTCCTCCAATATTTGGAGTACAACACATTTCCAGCAAAAATTACCTTGGAAGAACTCCGGAGCAGGTCTGTTTCAGACGGGCAGGGGACAGGGCAGTTTGCTGAGTGTAGGCAGCAGCTCACAGCCAGGGCAGGAGATGGGGGGCTGGGATGGAATGTGGCAGATTCTAAGCACCTGGGAAGTCCCGGGGAGACGCTTGGGCCAATCTGCTCTGGTTGCAGGCAAGTGCTTTGGCAGATCTGCCTTTAGTAAAAGGTAGATTGAAAACCATTGAGAACATGGGACCTAACCCAGCCAGCCCAGCACTGGAAGTCAAACACCTGAACTGCCCCAGGGCAAATTGAAGCATTTGAGGTTCCTCTACTTTAAACAGACTTCAAGCTCTAAAAAATGAGTAAGAAACAAAAAAGAACTTTCACGATAGACAGCTTTTATGGAGGGAAAGAAGGGCAGAACTCAGATCTTGAGGTTCCCAAAGGTAAAGCAAATCCAGAGAAAGCCACAAAGGCGGACATGAGCTGGTCCCCATTTCACAAGGTTTACCTGGAAGATTGCATAAAGAATCTCAAAAGAAAGTTAGACGAAAAATGGGGAAATCTATTGATATCATTGCAAGAAGGATATAATGCCCTGCAACAAAGATATGGAAAAGACATCAATTCACTGAAAAACAAAATTGGTGAAATGGAAAAAGACACCAATTCACTGAAAAGCAAAATGGGTGAAATGGAAAAAGACAACAACTCACTGAAAAACAAAATTGGTGAAATGGAAAAAGACAACAATTCACTGAAAAACAAAATTGGTGAACTGGAAAATGACAATAATTCACTGAAAAAAAATTGGTAAAATGGAAAAAGACTGCAATGAACAAAAAAATTCAATTGGCCAGTTACAAAAGGAGCTAAAAAGGGTAACTAAAGAAAATAATACTTTAAAAATTAGAATTGAACAAATAGAAGTGAATGACTCAATAAGACTTCAAGAATCAGTCAAACAAAAACAAAAAAATGACAAATAGAAGAAAATATGAAATATCTCCTAGGAAAAACAATTGACTTGGAAAACAGATTTAGGAGAGGATTATTGGACTCTGAAAGCCATGATGAAAAAAAGAACCTAGATGCTATCTTCCAGGAAATCATGAAAGAAAACTGCCCTGATGTTTTAGAATCAGAAGGCATAATCGCCATTGAAAGAATTCACTGATCACTTCCTGAAAGAGACCCCAAAATTAAAACCTCAAGGAATATCGTGGCCAAATTTCAGGACTATCGCACCAAGGAAAAGATATTGCAAGCAGCTAGAAAGAAACAATTCAAATACCAAGGAACTGTAATTAGAATCACACAAGATCTGTCAGCTTCCACATTAAAGGATCGAAAGGCCTGGAATCAGATATTCCAAAAGGCAAAGGAACTTGGATTACAGCCAAGAATAATTTATCCACCTAGAATGAGCATTATCTTCCAGGGAAGAAGATAGTCATTCAATGATATAGGAGAATTTCACCTATTTCTAAT